>PVKA01002670.1:0-75929 GCA_004027165.1 Ctenomys sociabilis | reverse complement strand
CCCATGCCACACCTCTACCCTTTGCTGGATCAGATCTTTCTGAGCACCCTTCCTTCAGCAGAGTGCCACCCCTGCCTTGAATTTCCTCTGCCTGGCTGCTGTCGTTGGATTTGACCCACGTGCAGAGCTTTTCAGGTATCGTGCCCTTGCTCTCCTGTGTACACAGCTTGTCCCTTTGTAAGCTGGGCTGATTCCTCTGCCAGCACAGAAGTGCACATCCTGACCACTGGAAGCCACCGCTTGGCAGCAGAAGAGGAGCGGAAGAATGCTCCGCAGTCTTTGGTGGCCGGCAGGAGGACACGGCATCCAACATCTTCCATTCTCAGGCTTCCCTCTGTGTGCAGCCTCCGGCCACCTTGGCCGTCTCCAGGAACGGCGCTGCCTGGCCATGGCTTGCAGGACCTTTTGTGTACCTGTCTCCCAGGGCAGCGATGGCGGACCTGTCGGAGTTCTCAGTGATAACAAGCAGCTGTCTTGCCATGGAATCGCCATGGCTGCCCGAGGCACTGGATCAGTCTTCTCACAAACCCCAGAGAGTTCGAAGCAAATCCTTGTCTAGGAAAATGTGGCAGAGGAGTAAGAACTGTTCTCTCGGTTCTGGATCCGTACTGCTTGGTTCTACGAGCTTATAGGGGAGTAGAGTGCGACCTTAGCGACTGCCCAGTCTATGAGGCCTGTGTGGGTCAGGAAGGCTGTGGGGTGAGGGTCCTTTTGTCCCCAGGCAGGTGAATAATCGAGGAAAGACCATCGGGACCTCCTCCAGAGTCCATGTGGTGCGGTGTTTGGACCACAGTCTTTGATGAAGCTTCTGTCCTAAACGTTCTTCTCGTATAGGAAGCAGCAGATGGGATTCTTTTTGTATAAATGTATTATGAAAATGGTGGTTGAATTAAAGGCCCTGAGGCACAGGCCAGGGTCGGCTGGCCCAGAGAGAAGCTGCTTGGTGGATGGGAGAGATCACTGCGCTGCGCTCAGCTCTCGGCCTCTAACAGGAGTGTGAGTCCACAGCTTACATGTCTGTGTTCTTGGACTGCAAAAATGTATCTTACTGCGATCGAGCAGCTCTTTCATTTATCGTATTTATATTTTCCTTGCAAATTGGAACTCACATACTAATGTGCAGAAAGAGCACAAAATACTGTCGTTTCAAACCAGAAGAAATTGTTTTTGACCCACTGCAGCCACACATGATGAAAATAAGCTGATGGGCAAGAAACTCACGCTCTGTAAAATCTGGCTCCGGAGAGAGAGCAGATGGACGGGAACAAGAAAAGGGGCCTGAAGGCTGTCGGAGCTGTCGGCAGTGGCTGGGTCTTACCTCAGGGTCACCCTGCACTGAGCCTGGAGCAGGGCGGCGTCCTGGACAGCAGCAGGAAGCTGGTGAACACGGACTGGCAGCTCTGAGGCCTAGAAATGCCCCACCAGGTGCTGCTGTCCCAGAAGGACTGAGTTCCCACTGGAGCTGGAAATTGATCCCACGTGGGAGGCAGGATGAGCTCTCACTGCCTGAAGCGGTCAAGTCCCTCAATCTTGAGAAAAAGACACTGTGGGTCCTTGAGCGCTAAGCCATCTAGCCTCTTGTTGCTTTGCGAAAGTATGAATAGAAGCCCTACTGTTGTAGGGGCGAGACCGCGGAGACCAACGGATCCCTGCACCACGCTTGGAGACGACATGCGGTTGGCGCAGCTCTGCGAGCCGTCTCAACCTCCTCCCGCGGTCGGGCGCAGCGCGGCACGGCGCGGGGTCTGCACCTTGCCACTGCACTTCTGGGTCCGTAGATCCCGCTGCGCAGATGCTTGCACGCACCGAGAAGCCTGTGATTCCCAGCACGTCGTTATTGTGTCGCCAGGACACATAAACAGTCTCAAAAATACTCTACAGCTGATATTTTTAATGGACACTGGTCTGCATTTCAGGGCCCACTTGCATCGCGTTGATAAGGCATAATGCTGAGGAGAGGAGGAGTTGGTGCCTGGCGCAGTGTCAGCCCACCGGGAAGGAAGGAGCCACACCCTGTACACGCCAACAGCACCGGCATAATTTTCCTCACAAATTACTTGCTCAAAAATAGCTAGGAAGTATCTTGTATTCTAATAAAAAGTGCGCTTCATTTTTTTCTCTACAGCTCAGAATCATTGAAATTACGTTTTTTAATTATCTGTGGGTTCTCAACTTTTACTATTTTAAAACTACCCCTCCTTTTGTTGCAGTACTGAGAATCTAACTCAGGATCTCGTGCTTGCCAGGCAAGTGCTTGTGCCACTGAGCCATTTCCCCAGCCTGAACTGCCCCTCCTTTGCTCAGCTCCCCAGTGTGGGACTGCATGTGAAGGTGTCCTTTTCACATTTTCCAGCCATCCCGTGCTGGGCAAGTGGCTTTGCAGTCCCAGTCCTTAACACTAGAAGCAGGACCCAGCCTCTGTGTTCCCAGTCTAGGGTCTATTACTGTGGGGGTTGAGGTTCCCTCTAGGCATGGGAAATCTTGTATAATTTAACTGGGAAAGGGCAAGTACTGTGATTAGCCAAAATGAAATAAAGTAGTTTCCTGCCTTACTCACTGATAACCCTTTGAGAGTCGAAATAATTTGACTCCTTATTTTCTTCTTTTAGGTTCCATAAATGAAAAGTTACCCCAACGGGAAGGTACAGGAAAAGCAGGTAACTATCTTATGATTAAATTACATGATGATATGTATCTAATCCAATTTAGGGCCTTACAAAAATTCTCCAATTTAAATTCAGTCCTGTAGGTGGGACAGTAATAAACGCCAATTCTACCTGTTGGTTATTTTTCATTTAACAAAAATAGACCTAGCCCTTACTGTTCTAGGTTAGCTAGGGGGACTGGGCACAGGCTGTACCAGAAATCTGAGGGTCCCTGGAGGCCCATCTCTGCCTGCCTTGCACTGGGCACACTGAGTATGTCATGAGCCTCTGTGTCAGTGGCTATGTAAGTGTGTCCCTGTGTATCTGCTGGGCAGATAAGGAGCCACATAAGTGTGTCAGGCCCTCTACAGGGGTGTCAGAGGCCACTGTGCATGCACCGGGGACTGTGATAGGCACACTAGGGTTCACTGAAGGTGTGCCACGGACTACTCTTTATCAGGGACCACTTAGGTGTGTCAGAATCTACTGTAGGAGTGTCGGGGTTCTCTACAGGCATGTCAGAGACAACTCTAGGTACATCTAGGTCTACCTGGGAGAGTCTGGAGGTCACCTAGGGAGAGGCTGGAGATCTACCTAGGACTCAGTCAGAATAGTCCTGGAGGGCCTTAGGATGCGTTGCTGGAAGAAGGGGCGCACTCTCCATCTGCAGCAGTCCCTGCTGTGGGGTGCCACAGGCAGCCAGATCCCTTGGGCATCTGGGCACTCTGAGCTCATCTTTCCTAGGCAGTGATGTGCTCATGGTGGCCACCAGGGTGGTCCATTGTCCTTTCTGCCTGCCCTCTCCTCTGCTGTCACCTTCAGTCCCAGGGATACACTGCCTCTTTCATCTGACATCAGTACTTAATGTCAGAAATTTTCCTCATAATGACAGAAAATTAGGTTTTATTGCTGATATCTCAGGTATTTTTCTTTCTCCTGATGTGGTTCTGGGCATCAGGAAACTACAGTGAGTCAATATCAAGGAGAAGCAATGTAAAGGCAAATTCACTGGGTTTGATTCTGCCTTACCCTGAGTCCACCGGTGTGTCATTGGGCACTGCCCTGCCCTGGAGACCATTTGTGAAAGATCTATGCACCATTAAAAAACACTATGGGGTCAGGTGGGGACAGCAGAAGGGCAGCCCTCGAGGACCTTGAGGAGGGTTGCTGTCCTGCAAGAGGACAGACTTCACCCCAACAAGGGGATGTGGGAGGTAGGGCCAGGTGTGGTGTAGAACAAGGGCAGTCCCTGCCACAGAGCTGCAATTGACACTCTAGCTAAACAATGCCTGGTTGACAATGACTGGGACACTGGCATCAGTGAGGGAAGGAGGCAAAGCTCTCTAGAATATCAGACAAAGCTGCTTAAATTTGCATCTAGGAAATAGTGGGATGGACGCTGATAACTTTTAGGGAAAATGAAGTGTCCAAGTTCCCCAGCAGAAGAAAGAATCAAGTGCTGAGAAGGAGCAGAAGCAGAATATGGAGCTGAGGGTAGAGTCCTTGTCCTGTTCATCAAGCAGCACTTGGGGATCCCTGGGGAACTTGGGGGGGACCAGACAATGTGTTTAAGGCTTTGGTCTGCAGAAGTATTTCTTAGAGAAGGACTACCCAAAATTAAGCAAAAACATTGGCTTATGGGTAGAAATGAAGCTCTGAGAAAATGGAAAGCCATCTTGTACAATGAATAACCACGAAGACAACAATATGCAATGTAGTAATTATTGAATCTGTTGTACCAATTGGTTTTGAAACTGTCTCATTGCTATTTGTTTCTCAATAAAATTATTTTAAAAAAAGGAAATGGAAAACCATTTTCCTTCTAATGGAAGGAAAGCAGGAGTGCTCAGCTACTGAGCTTTTGCTTGACTGCTGTAGGCCCTGTCAGTAGCTGCAGAGGCCTTAGTTCACCTGCCACAGCACTGTCCCAGGGGTGAGAGGGAAGAGCAGGCCCAAGGAGATGCTGGCAGAAGGGCGACAAGCATGGGGACAGCTCCTCCCTGAGCCAGGGAGCCTGGATATTCTGGAGGATGGGGACCCCATAATAGGAACGCCGGAGGGCTGGGAGTGGAGCCCAGTGTCATCCTCCGTGCCCAGCATGCCAGGAGTGGTGTGCCTGAATTGCACTCCCATGTCAGACGTGTTCTTTTAAAGCTTTTACAGTGTTAAACGTGTTGTACATGCACTCCTCCTTTCACTTATTTTTCTCAGATGACAGCATACTTACTAGCAAAGCGCTCCAACTTGAGTTTACTATTATCATCGTCTGTATTAGATCTGGATGTTTCAAATAAGCACGATTACAGTTTTGTCATTATTTGGACAGCAAATGTCTCTCAAGATTTTGTGAAAAATCACCTTGGTATTTTCCCCTAATAAGCCGTAGGAGAAGCTCCATGCTCATGCTTTAGCTTGGGAAGGGCTGAGGCAGTCAGTGGGATGCCCCTGGGAGCTGGCCCCATCTTGCACTTTGGTCTGAAAGTCTTTGTGTGGCAGAGCTATGTGGACAGTAGGGTCGAGCCACAGAGGGCACTGCGGGGCCCTGGCTCTTGTCAGTGCTGCTGGCATAGGGCTGACCACATAGAAAGTGCTGCTCCAGCTGCCTTCTGACAGGTCTGGGGCTCTCGACCCTGTGCTTGGCCAGGGACCCTGAAGCACGGTCTTCAGTTAATTAAATCCTGCTTGCCCATCAGGGATGCAGCCTCTCAGGTCCCCCAAGCCTCAACCATCCAGGAGTGTTATTTGTGGCTGATGCCTTCTCCCCACGCCCTGTGCCCTGCCACAGTAGTAGGGGAGGTCTGAGCAGGGCACAGACACTTGTTGCCCAGCCCCTGAGCCCTGGTGCTGCCTTTCTACTTAGGAAAACAGGCACACAAAGGACTGGCCTTAGCTGCCCACTGGCCCTGCCCATCTCTCTTACATACTAGTGCCTTGAATGCGTGACTTTGCTGACCCGGAGCTTCCTTCCTAGAGCGAGGCTCCCCACTGTATTTTGGGCCAGCGCTGCCTTGGGGCTGGGATTTGCATGTGGGGTTGTCATGGGGTCAGGTGTTGGGGCTGGGTGGGGCCTGCACTCTGTCCTGTCTGCACACTTACTTAGCTTACTCTCATAATTGTAGTCTCCTTGCAAATCTTTTCCATTCTGAATTCAGATGATGCCGTGGCCCCGGCGCTGGAGACTCAGCCTCAAGGAGATGAAGAAGGTAAGCCCAGGGGCAGCAGGGCCTGTGGGGCATGGAAGGGGGGACAGAATCCAATTCTCACAGCTGGGACACCTCTCAGAACAAGCTGAGATGAGCCAGGCACACGGAGCAAGGTTCCGCACGATCTCACTTACATGCAGAATCTAGGAAGAAACCGCTAACAATATTGGAATGCAGAGAAAGATAGTAGGGAAGCATGATTATCAGGGATGTGCAGGGCAAGTAGGGAGGGGTGGTCCAGGGTCCCAGAGTGCACTGGGGCATTTGAGGAGAGACCCAGGGTGCATCCTGCAGTTGATAGTTGTGTTAGTGTGGAGAGGCCGGCCTTGGCTCTGTGGCGCAGCATCGGCCTGCTTGGTTCTGAGTTTGATTCCTTATAATCCCCCCACCATGGGATATTGTATGCTGATCATTTCCTAATGGCCAACTGCAGGTATTTTCACATCACACACGCATACACACGCATTCACATGCTCAGACGTACACACATGTGTGCATGCACATGCACACACACACATACACACAAACACTAACATAGGTTAAGTGAGATATTGGCTGTGTTAATTTGCTTGACTTTAAAAGTCGTTTCACTATGGGTCTTCAATACAGATGATAAAGAGGCTCCATGGATCTGGCCACTTCTACCCCCCCGTGAGGGTGTTTTCCTGGTGGTTTTAAGTGCTGCTTTGCGTTTTCATGCAGCAGACTGTGAAGACATTTATTTCTGATAGAAATGCATGGATTGCAATTCTATAATTTGGATAGCATAAAATGAACTGAAGAGGGCACAGTAACACATACCATTTCCCTGTGCATAGCTCATATTTTTATGAACAGTTATGATAAGGATATGTTTCTTATTTTATGTTTAATAAATCTTGGACATCAATCGAATTCATGGGTCAAATGGGATCAGAGTTTGATTAAAAAGTATGTTCAGTGCGTATTACAAATGAATGAAAAGCTAGCAGACTGTGTCACGCTACAAGGAATAGCAGCCATAACTAAGCCCATGTGGCTCTGAGCATGATGTCACATGTCCTCTGCTCAAACTCCATCCCCAGGGTGGGACCCAGAGGTGTGGAGGCCCCCTGGGTAGCAGTGGCAGGCCGAGATTCCACGCCAGCCCAGCCCAGCATCTGCATCTGCACCACATGTAATCTATTTTATTTGGTGCTGCTAAAATGGTGCATTTCTAAAAAGTTGTGCGCAATTATCTTTTAGACTTCGTGTCGACCCTGGGAAATGAGTGAAAGCTTGCGCACTGTATGAAAACCCAGCTGCCTTTATCCCACCAGATATGTTATTGTACTTTGGGCTATTTTCTAAAACCCAATTCTTTTAAGGGGGACTTTCCAGAGTCAAATTATATGTTAAACTATTTTAGGAGGACTATATCATTTCCTTTGTCTCCCATGTGTATAATCATCTCAATTATTTCTTTTTCTTTCTTAATTTTTTGTATTTTAGGGAAGGGTCTACAGAGTGTTCAGAGCCTCACTACTAGATCAGATTCACAGTGAATCCACTCATTTACAGCCTTCCAAGTGCTGGGATCACAGGCATGCACCACCACGCCCAATCTCAATCACAGTCTCAATGCGCCCTAGGGGCTGGGCCAGCACTGCAGACTTAGGGCTGAAACCCCTCGCCCCTGTGCTTTCTTGCAGGTGCTTTGATCCTCTGAGCTATTTGGCCAGTCCTTCAATTATTTCTTAGAAAGTGACAGCATGCCTTTATTTGTTCAGCTGATCTTGGGGATCGGGGACTGAAGTCTTAAGCTGTCCTCATCTGTGCTCAAGGAGGACTGTCATTTTCCTTATCTCCCCAGACATTGCCTCACGCTATCCCACCCTCTGGACTGAACAAGTTAAGAGTCGGCAGAACAAGACCAATAAAAATTCAGGTAAGAGGGGTCTGGCTCACTGTGGAAGCAGTGGCTCAGAGCTGGGCTCTCAGGCTCTGAGCCTTCAGTGCAGAGGGCCGCTTTCCCGCAGTGCTCAGTGGGGCGAGTAGTTCCCACAACTTGGCCATCAGGGTTCATTCACAAGTTGGCGTGATATTCAACTTCCTAAGTTCTTCAAATGATTTCCTAGAGATCCCAAAGAAACTATAGTTTGGGATATAAAAATGGAAATACTGATTGATAGGAATTTGTTTTTTAACCTGATGTCAGAACTGTCAGAACACTTGAGTAACTTATTTTTTAACCCTCCAGTTGGGATAGGTTATGCTTTCTGTGGAGTGGTGACCAGCAGGACTTTCAATCTGTACCCTGGCCACACCCATCTTCTGTCCACAGGTTTCCTCTTCCTCAGTCCTGCTGGTCCCTAAAGGTACATCTGGTCCCACCCTCCAGCTCACTGGTCCTGGGCCCTGGCAGGGCAGGTGGCAGGGGTGGCTGCCTGGGGCTCTTTCTGTGCCATCTGCCTGCAGGTTTCCCCTGGCCTTTGCCCTACCCCTGGCACTGCAAGGCTGAGTCCTTGTGCCTGTCCACACTTGTGCACCTATGCCCATGTCAGGAAATGTAAAAGGGATCCACAGATTTTTAATATTTTCTTAGAAATGGTTATTAGAGTGTGTCCCCCTTATATATAAAGATGAACCTGTGTGCCTGTTTCATAAACTTTCAAAACTGAGTTTTGACCAGTTTCTGTACCACATCTCCAAGCTACCTGCTTCTGTGTCACAGAGAACTGAGCATGGGGAAAGAATAATCACTGCAGGTTTCAATCTAGACCTGCTGGTCGCAGCTGAAAGTGGGAGTGGGGGCATCTGTGTGGCAGGGCTGAGGCTCAGCCTGGGAATGAGCGCAGAGCTATTGTCAGTGCTGTCACTGGAAGCATGGACACATTGCAGTTTTGCCATTATTTGGGCAGCAAATGTCTCCGAGACATTGTTCAATGCATGTGTGTGTTTAGTACACGACACTGTTACTTGAAAACTGCAACTGACTCTGCAGCTTTAGCCAGCAGAAGCTTGGAGAACCGCTGAGTTTCTGCCTCATCTTCCTGTTGCCAGATTTCTAAGCTGCTAAGTGAGCGGCTGATTATGATTAAGCCATAAGCCTGGCACCGGCTTTCAGTAGGCAGCGGGGCTGATAACAGCATTTCAGGACATTTCTGCTTATGTGGTATTCCACGCTGCAATCAGGTTTAACTCTGCCCACACAAGTACAATGCGAAAAGATGAAGGTGGCTGATTCACTGGTGCAGAGCGTGGAACGCTCCCATTCTGTCTGTGTTGGCTCTGGGGATCTGAAGGAAGCCGGGCTTCGCAGGAATTTCAGGATGGCGAGGATGGCGTCTGTGTTGTTGAGCCTTCACAGTGAAATGGGAAATGATATTTGGATTGTGTCACAGTCCCTGCTGTTTTGACCTTTCAAGGACTAGAAGAACATTATTTGTATTTCACTCATATTTTTAAAAATGCTTTTGTTCCTAATCATCTTTGGTTAGGCACAGGCATATGCATTTAGGCAAACAAGCAGTTTGTGGCTCATGATACTGTATTTTAAAAATAATTACCCAGCTTGACAGTCATCTCATGGACTTGTGAGAAGCCCCCATAGAAACGCATTGCTTCTTTACTCTGCTGCTCCTCCCTAGAGCCAGAAGAGATGCTTGCCCCAGAGGTGTGAACTAAAATCTTCGGTTAGACAATACATAGAATACGATGCCACGTGTGACAACGCATGGTGGTGTGTGCCACGAGCTGTGGTCAGGTATGCTTTGGAGCGGCTCTCAGAAAAGCCCATTCATACCACAGAAAAGAAAACGCAGACCTCCTGGTCTGTGAAAATTTGCGCCCATAAAATTTATTTACTACATTCATAAAGAGTGGTAAGGCCATGTTCTCTGTGGGCATTCCAATGGCGCTGTTCTTATTTTCCTTAAACAAATTTAACAGAAAAAAACAGAAACATAATCAAGTGATAAATAACTAGAGAAGGGAGATAACTAATTGTCGTGGCATTTTGATTGCTGGCCATTTACTGATTGAAATTTAATAGAAATATACACGACATTGTCTCCTTCAACTGTAAGCAAAGCATGCTCTTATCACCATGTGAGTTAGTTCATGTGAAATGAAGGAGGAGCTGCAGAAGTCCTTGCTTAAGAATGTGGATTTCAGTTCTTCCAATCAGTATAAATTTGAGGCTAATTTCTTTGCCATCTCAAATTGCTTTCACTTTATGCTGGTCGTAAAACACACCTGAATCCACCATTCTATCAGATAGGAGGTTTTGCAAGATGTTTTAAAATTTCCTCGTCAGTCTCATCTCTATGTAGTAAGCACGTATGAATCCAATCAGTACTCTTCACTCTGACATAGTAAGTGTTTCCAAGATCTCTGCCTGTTTTCCTTTACTATCAATCTAGAATACTGATATGCCAGGGATGGCAATATGTTTTCCTGACTGGGCGATCTATTAACTTCACAAAACAAATGTCATTCATAAATCACAAACCCCAGTGTGCCACCCCAAATAGGAAGCATTTCCCGCCCTGCTCTGTAGCTTTCTTAAATTCGTGCCAAAATGCTAATCTGTTTTTATCAGCTGACCAGTGTGTTGAGGGGACTCTTGCTGCAGGAGTTCAGCAGGAAGCAGTCTTGGTCCCGGGTCACCTGTGAATGACATGGCTCAGTGCCAGGCTAGCGGCACTGTCGTGTCCAGCTGCGATGTCCAGCCCTGCGCAGAGGCAGCAGGGAGGGATGGTGGGCATCCAGGGGGCACCCAGTCCACCCCAGAAACCACCAGCCTGTGCCCCTTCCCGGGAGGGCAGGAGCAAGGTGCCTGTCTAGGACTAGGCACAGTGCTCTAGCTGCTGAGGCTTAGCCCCCACCCAGGAGCCTGCTGTCTTTACTTTCGGCCATATGAGAGCTTTGGCATGGGAGAGGCACTCGCTTCCTCTTCTCAACATAGCGCTGTCTCTGGTGGGAGCCCAGTTGGTTCTGAGTTGTAAATTGTCTCTGGGGCAGAGGCATCAGCAGGAATCCCCCTTAGACTTGCCAATAAGAACAGAAGGGGCTGCACCTGGGGGGCTGAGTGCCCCTGTCCCCTGGCTCAGCAGCACCAGGCCGCAGCCGTATTTCAAGTCTGTCTCTGACCTCTGTGGTGATACATCTCTGCATCCTCCATGCGTGGGCCTGTGCCTGCCACCCAGAGAGGACAAAAGCCTGGGGCTTGGCAGCTGCTCCGAGGTGGAGAGACTGTCAGTGGTGGTGGAGTGGGATGCAGGAACTCACCACGTCTCCGCCCACCTTCCCAAGTAGGAGTTCCCAGGAACCCTGGTCCGGGGCTCAGAAGTGCGATGGTGTGTGGGAGGGTGTTGGCTTTGTAGCCTTGGGGCTGACTCCTGCTCTGCCCTAGCTCACTGGTGATGACTGTCCACCATTCATGCACCTGGGGCATAGGGGCCTGGCCAGCAGCCTCATTCTCCCTCTGTGGAGTCCTCTGCTGTAGTGGTCTCCTCTGTAGGGCTCATGCTGAGTCCCAAGGTATCACTCATACCCCAGGAATGGGGAGGCCACCTCCTGCCTCCCGAGGGGTGGGCGGGTTGGGATCTATTGTTCCAGAGAGTTTCCACCTTGGGCCAGACCAGACCCAGACTCATGGAAACAGCTCCTCTAGCCACCGCATGGGCCAGGGCTTCATGCTTCAGCCAGGCCTGGTGGGGAGTGACCTCTTCAGGACACCCAGGGCACTGAAAAGGGAACATGCTCAACCAGCACTCGTTTCTAGAAGAAGGTAGAGACCCTAGAGTTCATTCCTGGGTACCCTCTCCAGAGTCCAGAAGCCTTAGGACAGCAGGGTGCACTTCTAGGATCTGAGTGGATCTACTCTGTGGAGCCTGTTGCCTGGACAAATGCCAAATTGGTGTCTTGGGAAGCTGCCCTATGGGTATGTTGCACACTTCAATCATCTCCAAGTCGAGCTGCTTGTCCTACGCAAGGGTGGGTCTCATCCAGTCAGGGCCAGAGGACCTGCCATTCTGTGGGCTTGATGTGGGCAGCGCAGAGGATAAGCTGTGCTTCCTGCTGCCCAGGGCCCATATCAGAGATTGGAGGGAGGCACACGGGACATAGGTGCGGTCACTTTCCTAGGTTCAAGGTACAGCACATGGGTCAAGGTCTCTGTGGCTAAGGAGGGGCACAGTGGCCCCCTGCCTGGATCCATGCAGCCAGCAGGCACCTATGTGGCCATGCCACTTCCTCCTGGCTCCTAGCAAGGGTGACTTCACAGGGAGCAAAGAGCAGAACTGGGGAAGTAGGTGTCTTGTTGCATTGTTTATTTGACGTCCAAAGTTGGTGATGGTGTCTGTTCTCTTTCTCCCTCAGTGGTTCTTCCAAGTGCGCTGTCTTTCCCTGCAGTCAGAGGGAGGGTTGAGCTTTTGCAGACCTCGGAAGAGAGCCCTGTCCTTACCCTCTTGCTGCTGATCTGGCCACTGCCCTCCTGCTGTGACCTCCGGGGAGCCTCGAGGACAGAGGCGGCCTCCCCAGCTCTTTGGCCAGCTCTGGCTTCTCTGGCCTTTCCCTGTGCTGTCTCTCTGGAGTTTTCTCATGTGCTGAAGGAGACATAGAGACCCTCACTGTGTCAGCTGTGAAAATCCTCCTCCTCCTGGAACCAAAACCCGCCTTCCCCCCTGAGCCATTAAAAGCAGCTCTGCTTTCTGTCCACAAAGACAGCCTTGATGTTTAGGGTGCGCTGCAGCTCTGTAGAGCCCCTTGGTGGGAGGTTCTTCTGCCTTATCCAGCGCTGATAATTTCTGTCTTAGTGCACATATTAAAATTAGTGCCAAAAGATAATTATCTGTTAATTCTGCTTTAAATCATGCAAAATTGCATCCTCTGGGGAAAAATTACAAAATATATTTTCTTTGCTAAGCTTTTCCTTTTTATTCTGTTTTCCAAATTTCATGCTGTAAAACATATCAAAATACCAAGGACATTCTGCAGCGATATTGTTTGGATCATTTGAAGAACTTAACATATTAAACCAAATAGTTCTGCTAAGTGTGCACTATAAAGTTGTATTATTTGAAAGCATGAATTATTTTGCTTATCCTCAGCAATTGTAAAGGGAGTTCATTTTATATTATATCATTATCAGATCAATATTCAGTCAAACTATGGATGAATAATCAATAAAAAGATTATAGAAAAAGTAGTAAGGAGCACCAGCAAATTCTACACATGATATCATACACGTACAGAGAGAATGACATAGGCACTGCACACAACACCGCCAAGAAAGGCCCTGGACTACACTGTGGATACACGGAGGTGCCACCTGCTGCGGACTCCACCAGCCCCGCTGTGGCCATTCCCTTTGTACAGTCATCGCTACAGAATGAGAAGTGTAGAGTTGCTGTTCCACACCAGGCAATTACTCGGGAGCTTCTACATGATAGCATCTTATTGTAAAAACGGCTTTGTGAACTCAGAGCCACCTACCTCACAGACCAGTTCAGCCATCAGAAACCTAGCTGTGGGGGACCCGGACCATGCTGAGGGGAGGGAGCCTGTGCAGGCACCTGCTGTGTGTACTCATCCCTGGCACCCATGTGTCCCTGGCAGCAGATTCACACAGAGGTGGCATTACGGCGGGTGGCCTTAATGGAAGCACTGTGGGCCAGGGATGCAGCCCCAGGCACGAGACCCAGGAGACAGGCAAAATCTGGTCCTCTTTCCAGCTGCTTGGGAAAAAGGCCTGTTGAGCACAGCAGAGACACAGCAGGCACCAGGTGCGTGCTATCCTGAGGGTATGTGGGGAGCACTCGGTCCGGAGTGCTTTAGTGTGGGAGAGCTCCGGGGTTGAGCAGCCTGAAGGTGTACATGCCTTCCTCCAGGTCTGGCTGTCCAGCTGGCTGAGGCTCTGCCTCTCTAGGAGTTATGACTGCTGTAGCTCTGAGTCCCCTGGAATCCAAAGAATTTGGAAGGTAGGAGGCTGTGGCCCAGGCTTTTCTTACTGGGGGTCCTGACCCAGGTAGCACCACTGGGCTTCTGAAGTCTGTTTCCAGGTCAGTGAGAGTGGGGCTGACTCCAGCAGAGAGCCCAGAGCTTGATCCTGTGGACTACTCCATGCCCAGGCAGGATGGAGGACTGGATCTCTTTCCTGGTGCACTCGTCTGCCATCAGTACCTGGCCACAGAGCACAGAGGCACCACATTCTTGAGACTCCTCTACACATGGGTATGATCATAACCAGGTGGCTAGTGTTTGGAAGACCAGTAATTCACAGGACCAGTAATGTTGTACAAAGTGTTCTGAGGAGAAATATCCTGTGGCAACAAGATTCGTGGATCTGTCCTGAGGAGTCACTTGAACTGAAACATAAGCTGAGTGAAATGGCTCCTTCTGCTTTTGACTCACTCCTACTATTCCACGGTGATTCCGTTTCTGTGGCTTCCCCTCAGTTATGTGAAAGACCAAGGGAGAGTTCGTTTGACCCATCAACAGTGGACAATCTTTTTCGAAATGACTCACACGGGTAAGCTGAAGCTAGGACTGCCGCTGGCAGGCACAGCAGCAGCAGTCCCCCGGGGCTGTCTGCTCCGAGCAGGTGTCCGCTGAGCAGCGGCTGCCCTCCCTCTCTGAGACCAGTGAGCAAGCGGCGTTAGGTGAGTGGCTAGGAATTTTGCCCGCTCGAAAACATTCTCCCAAGAGCATCTCCTTCCTCCTCAGCTAGGATGGAGCGAGTCATCTTCGCTTGCTGCCAGCCCTCGTGCTGTGCTGATGGTGAGGGGCATTAGTGTAGACACGACGGATAAAGCGCACCGGGAGCTTAAGTGCGTGGTGCATTTGCTGAAGAATTTGATTCAGTCTCCATGATAGACTAATTATTCATACCTTAAAAGGCTTTAGGGTTTTTAACAGATGCCTTTTCTCTTTACCCTGCCTCGCCTTCATCATAGTTACTCTGTTTCCCTTCTGATATTCCTCTATCTGACATAAACACTGCCATGAAAGCATTTCTGTTTTTGCTTGAAAATTGTATTAAGTGACTAAAGCCAAAATTCATCAGGCTGTTGTGGTTTAGATGGAAACAAGAACCAAGAAGAAGTCGCTTAAAATTCTTTAAAGAGTTTATTCTATAATAAGCATGTTTAATAGAATATCAGCATTAACATGGGCTGTTTAAATATTTTGTAGGTTCTGCGTACCTGCATGCGGACTTGCAAATAATACTAGTATTCTCTTAAACTCCTTTGATAACTGATGAGCTAAGCAACCTATCATTTGGTGCCTGTGTCCTGGCCCTAGGTAGCTTATTGTCAGTCATAGGTGAGGGTTGCTTTCAGCAATCTTCTCCTCAGGCAGGAGGGAATGCGATTTTCCTTTTACCCGTAAAAACTAGAAAGTCTTCTCTGAACGGTAGGCTCACGGCCCGACGATCAGCTGGGCACTTGCGCCGGGCTGTGCGATACCCCTGGGGCAACCGCCTCCAGGTGCCCACCCAGGGCTCTCAGCTGGGTCGGACTTTTGCGGCACCCATGCACACTCGGGACAGCCCCGTGGCCAGAGGCGGGCTTCCTCCTGCTCTGGCGCCATCTGCCTGGCTGCTCTTCCCCACGGAGTTACACGGGGACCCCACATGCAGCTGCCCGCTCTGCCCGGCCCTTTTGGAGGACGATGGGACATGGGCAGGAGGCAGAACGTTCTAGAATTGGACCCACCACAGTCCTCTGCTTTGCCTTTGCGTTTCTCCTTCTCTGTAAGCACCCGGTGTTTCCTCCTCTCCCCAGGAGGTCACCAGTGGGTGCCGCCCTGGACCACTCATGGAACCCCAATTATCCCGGCCACACTCCCCCTCCCCAGCGGAGGCTTCAGCGTGTCAGTGTAGGGCACAATTCCGTCCATGGCTGGCAGAGTAGGACCGTCTCTGCCCTCACACTTTGGACTTGGACTGTTGACCTAGAAAGCAAAGTCCGTCTGGGACAGTTCCCGGGGTGGCTAAGCCAGACCTCATGGCACAACCAGGCCAAAGCTGCCTTTTCCCCAAGGTCTCGGCTCTGAAAGGTCCTCTGTGGCACACTCTTTTGTGGCCTCAGAGGAAGCGTGTGTCAGCGAGGAGCACAGGGGCCATGTCTCACAGTCTTAGATGAACTGGAGGGAAACATCTACTGTCACATAGCAAATATTGGCTGCAGTTGAAAGTAAGAATTTTTCCCCACCTCATTTTCTCAGCTACCCCTATCTTCTAAAAGTACTTTCTTTCCCTTAGTGATGCTTTTTTTTAGTGTTTTGTGAAAGCTAGCCAAGTAAATATCAAGCTAATTAGTGAAAAACTTCACATGTTTCAGGAGGCCACAGCAGTGTGTGAGTTTTGCCGGGAGGGATGCTTCTTCCCACCGTCCGGGGCTACGCGGCCCATGCGGAGTGCTGGCGCACGTCTGGCCCACACCCGTGCCTGGGAGCTTATTCTGCAGTTTCCGCATAGTGGATGTAATGCGCTTTCAACACCAGAATTTTTAGCCAAGCTAAAAAGTATTAAATGAAACTGCAGCCATAACTGTTATTATTTTATCCAGTCTAGTGAGGAGGTGTGCTTGACAGGACAGTTTCATCCTTGAGAGGCACTGTGAGGAGGAGGTGGCCGGAAGCCCTGTGGGCAGGCCGGCGGTGCTCAGGCCAGTGGGTGGAGGTGGGGCCTTCATCTGGGGTGAAATCCCGAACAGAATGCCCCTCACCCTGTGCTTCACTGCCCATAACATGAGAAATTAATTCTCCAGGATCACACTCAGCTGAACAGTATTTTTCTCTTTTGTTTGGGAACTTGGAAATAACTGATTTATTGTTTTTGTTTTGGTATGACACTATGTCATACTTTATTTTAAAATCAGTTTTTTAAAATGAAAAATAAACAAATAGAAGAGTTCCTTTAGAATGGTTGGGAAGAGATATTCTATTAGATTTTTAGATTTTTTAAGCTTTAAAAAATCCTTATCTTTTCTCACAAATGCTTAAATATCTTACCAAAATACACTGCTGCTTCTAAATTTTGAAATAGAAAAGTGTTATAACCAAACTGCCTGTGAGGTAAGCTTATGGTTGTGTAAGAAATCTTGGGCTGAGACAGTAGTTAGTGAGTTCCCTAAGCTGGTTCTATGACCTATGTCTCTCTCCTTATTTAAGATCACCACCTTTTGTTTCTTTCCTGTTGGTGCTTTTTTAGAGTTTGTATATCCACGCTGAAGGTTTAGTACATGCTTAATGAAAGGATGTGGTCGAGTGTCCTATGGCACTGTGTCACTTTTTGTATGTGTGCCATGTTTAGGTGTGACAAGGGGAAAATTCAGAGCCTGGGCGAAACAATAGCTGGGGTGCCCCATAGGGTCACGGGGACAAGGGACAATGTCCTGATTCTGTAGGGGCATGGCCATGTGCGGCAAGGAAGCCCCCATGCTTGGGGACAGACTGCCTCACCTTTGATGTCTTCTCTTGAGGTGGGAAGCACTACATTACCTACCCTGTACACTCTGTATTATAGAGAAGCTTTAGCTATATAACTGTACTGAAAGCAAGGCTGCCTCAGCCGTATTTCGTGGTCCTCCATCAGGTCCCACAGGGCCAACTGTGCTGGTGAGCACCACACAGTGCACTGTTACTGTCTGTTGGCTCGTGGCCTCACTTCATGATTGAAAACCTCCCTGGCCACCTCAGGGCTCGCTCAGTACTGGCCATTCTGCAGCCAGACTCCTAATGTCATGTATCTCCACCACAGCAGCCCACAGAGCCCTCTCACTGCCCTGGAAATCCCCCGTGCTGTCCTGGCTGTCCTTCCCCCACCCCTAGCAACCACCCCTCCACTCCCTGACTTCACAGTCCGGCCCTTTGCAAAAGGACCTATGGCTAGGCCCTGTGCAGTTTCTTCTACTTCACAGTGCACACCTGAGGCTCCCCGAGCATCCCCACAGCTCATTGCTGGTTTCCTGTTAGTGCCGGGAAATGCTCTATTGTCTGGATGTGGTTTGTTTCCTCCCTGTTTGAAGGCAATTTTGTTTCTTCTATAAATAGTCATATGCACCTTTTTGCAGACATCGCTTCAATTCATTTGTTTAAATACCTAGGTTTGGGGTTGCTAGAGTACACAGTGAGATTATGTCTCCCTTCATAGGAAACTTTCAAACCATCCATTCAAGCATCCATCTGGTTTTGCACTTCCACCAGCAAGGTGTGTGTTTATGGCCTCCACATCTCCCAGCGCTTGGTGGGCTTCTACTACTCAAACAGGGAGGTGCGCTTTCTTGTTGCTTCAGCTGCAGACTCCTGTGACAGATAATACTGAGTCACTTCTCATGTGCTAGCTGATACATGTCCCTCTTCCACATCTCTCTCTCTCTCTCTCTCTCTCTCTCTCTCTCTCTCTCTGATAGGCATTCACTCAGCTCTTGACCATTTTCTAATTGGGTTGTTTTCTTCCTGTAGAGTTTTTCATGTCCTTTGTCTGTTTGTACATACATCTTTCATCAGATCAATGTTTTATAAATCCTTCCTTCTCATATTTGACTACCCTCCAGTCCATTAGCTGTGCCTTTTTGAGAGCACAGATTTTCAGCGCAATGAAGCCTAGCTAGTCTGCTGTCTTTCGTGCGTCTTGCCTTGTGCACGGGGCCTGAGTTGTCACCACCCCGGAGTCCTCCTAATTTTCTCTGTGCCGTTTCCTTGGGGCTTTACAGGCTTTTGTCCATTTTGATTTCATCTCTGTGAAAGGAACGAGATCTGTGGCTAGATGATTTTACCTCACTCTTTTAGGTGCTGTTGCCCAAGCACTGTCCATTCGAGGACTGTCCCCTCTATGCCCTGCATCCTTTCCGCATCCCGTGTCCTTTCTCAAACACCAGGGCACCGTGCCTGGGAGGCCCAGACCTCACCAGCGCTTGTCCACAGGGTGAGTGGTGGCTGGGCATGGACCAAAGGTTCCAGAATGAAGGGTGCAAAGAAGGAAGAGGCCTGACGGGGAGCCACAGTGCTGGCAGGTCTGTCCCTGCTCACCCTCCACCCTTGACTGGTGGGCAGGTTCCTGTCCACCCATGGTCTCTGCTTCTGTGAGAGATGTGCCTTCTGAACAGAAACAGAGGCACTGGGGAGGTTCTGCAAGGCGAGGCCAGAGCCGCTGCACTGGGCAGTGCGGGACACCCAGAGGCTCAGCAGTAAATCCAGAGATGAGAGCGCTGATGGCAGCATGAGTGCGACACTAGGAAGTGTGTCTAGTGGAAAGCAGGCACTCTGACCACTGACTGGAGCATCTGATTTTTGCCCACAGTTCTCTCTGTTTTATTGATTTTTTAGGGGCAGTTCATTAAAAATCTTGTCTTTTCTCCCTCCATGCCCTCTCCTCTCCCAGAGCATGTGGGTTATAACGCTCTGGTAACTCACTAAGTGCCACCAAGCCCTGCTCTCCCCCACAGGGGGAGGAAAGGCCCACAGCTCACATGCCCCATGGCCGTGCCCGTGCTTGAACAAGATCCTGGAACAGGTCACGCTTCCTTATGTGCACCAGCAAGAGCAGTCTCTCGGAGCCCTGGGTCTGCCTAGGTGGATGTGTGCCTCAGTTTAGAATTACAGTGAGTTTTTCCCTCCTACAAAGGTTAGAGATGTTTATAACAGGAAATGTTAGCAAATCAGGACAATAAAATAAAGTGCCCTTTAGGTTCACAATCCATAAATAATTTAGGGTGCATAGTGCTGGCATCTGTCTCGCCCTCTAGGCTGTGCTGTCACCCATGGCCTCCTCTACACTTCCGTGATATGTGCTGTACATGTTATCCACACCATCGTCTCCATGTCTCTCTCTCTCTCTCTCTCTCTCTCTCTGTCTAGTTCTAGGGATTGAACTCATGATCCTGTGCTTGCCAGGTAAGTACTTATTCTGCTGAGCTATCTCCCTGGCCCTCCACATGCTTCTTAAAGCATGGTTTGGACATAGTTATGGCAGGCTCATCCTGGACCCCTCTGTTGAACTTTCATATTGTGCATGAGGCATGGGATTTATAATGCATTTCCTGATGATTTTTACATGCAGGAATATTTGTTAGACACTTTTCTACAGCATTATTATTAGGGCCTCACTTTAAAAGGTGTGTAATATAATACAGACTGTTTTAGTTTACTAAAATCCTTGTTTATGTTTTAGTAAATTAGAACTACTTAGGCTTACACTGGATTTGATTCTTGGCATTTTAGCCAGTCTATAGGAACGTATTCATCGGTCTAGCTTCTGCGCACCTGTGGTGTGTCCAGAGGGCAGGGCACAGTGAACGTGGCTGCTGACACAGGCTCGTGCTCTACCCACCCTCATTCTGCTCACCCCTTCCTGCTATCAGTGCACTGGGATTTTCTTCTCTAAGGGAAAGAGCCGGAATTTATTCCTTGCCACTTTCTTAGGTTACTGCCCTGGACCACGTTAGCCCTTCAGCCTATCTGTTTCTTTCCCAAGAGGCCCGGTGCTCTCTGGCAATGTGGGGTCACATGCTCTCCCTAGAGGTGGTACTGGGGCCTCAGCTACCACAGGGAGGGTGATCAGAGGCTCAGGACAAGTAGCCAGTGGCCCCGCAGTCTTGTCTGCGCTTTCTGAGGTTTGGCCTGGCCTCGCCCTGGGGGTGGAAGCTGGAGCAGCGCTGCTGGCCACAGGTGGGGGCCATAGCTCTCTCTCCCTCTATGTGAGGCGGGGAAGCAGGCCTGGGGGCCCTTGAGCCTCGTCCTTTGGGGACTAGAGAAGAAACACGGCTGCTAGTCTGGGTGTGCAGATCCTCTTCAGAAGCACCAGGAGGTGCTGCCCAGAGGGGTTGATGGAAGCTGGCTGCATAGTCTGCCTGTGGCCTAGTGTGAGAGGCCCAGGGACATGTAGGATGTCCTCAGACTGCTGAGTGCCCTTGCTTCCACTGAACTGTGCACTCCACAGGCTCTGCCCAACCATGCCTGTAGCCCCAGTTCCTGTGTCTGTGTCCACACACACACACACACACACACACACAGCGTGGAGGGCCAAGGCACCCCTTGCGTGAGCCTACCCAGAACATGTCCTTATTAGGGGCTTCGGCCTGGGGAGTGTTTCCTGTGCTGCTGTTGATCTGTGAAAGTTAAATATTTAGAATCCTTCTGAATCAGGCAGCCCTGCCAGGACGCCCACTAGGCCTTCTCTCTCCTTGGGACTGGTTCCCAAGGCATCGGCACTCGGACCCTGCAGGGCATACAGGCTGGGCACTGCTGTCTTCAGAAGTGTGTGCTGGCTCTTGGCCTCACGCTACCAGGTGCTCCCCTCTTGCCTCAATTACGGATAATGGTTCCGTCTTTGATTTCCGTAGTTTTCCCAGGTCCTGGGAGGAGGCAGGAAATACATGGAAAATGCCAGAATTTTCCATCATGCCCCATCCATGTGCAAAATACTAGGAAAATGGCTCAGCCATGTGAAGACCTTCAGGGCCGCTCCTGGTGAGGGGAGCTTCGCCTTGGATGGTCCACTGCACACACCCTTGCCCCAGCAGGGAGCCACTGAGCCCTTCTCACCTTCCACAGTCCCTCAGCTCCAGGCTGTCTGTACAGCAGGTTTGGTATTAAGGCCTGCATGGGTCCTAACACTGCTATGACCATGGAAACTGGGACATGGCAAGTGTGATCCCTGGGGCCCTGACTGTGTTTGGCTTTTTGCCACAGCTGACCCACCCTACCCATCTCTTTCTTACTGCTGGGATCCTGGAAGATTGGAACTGGCAGAACCCTGGGGTTGAGGGTTGGACAGTGACCCGCTTTCATCACCACTTGCTGCAGAGCCACTGTTACCCTCTCGCTGCAGAAGTCCTCCAGTTCCTGCCTTATTGGTTGGTAGACTAAATGAAAGGAAATGTTCATGAGCTGGCCAGCAAGACCTGGTGGCTGCAGAGGGCTGAGCTAAGAGGACGTGGCCAAGCTAAGTGACCTCCCCCACCCTGTGTCCTCACCGGCTGAACATCTTTGGAATTAAGTCATGCAGCTGATCATAAAGAAATCAATGTTAGGAGCCGGGCATGGTGGCGCATGCCTGTAATCCCAGCACTTGGGAGGCTGAGGCAGGAGGATTGTTGTGAGTTCGAGACCAGCCTGAGCTACAAAGTAAGCTTAAGGCCAGCCTGAACTGCATAGTGAGACCCTGTCTCAAAAAGACAAAAAAAAAAAAAAAAGAAATCAATGTCGCAAAGAGGTAGAGCCTTGATACCATGAATGCCACTTTATTCGTGCATTGAAAGTATACTTGGGAATAATTTTATTCAGTTCGTAAGCTTCAAGGTCTCCCTCCCCTAGTCTGCCTGCCATATCTAGCAAATCAAAACATAAAGATGCATTTCATCTTATTGTAGTTTTTCTTTCTTTGATCATTTCCTTTAACTATTATGCAATTAAAAACAAAACCACAACAGATTCCATGACTGATGAAGACAACATGCATAAAAATTAAGTGCTGTAATCAGCTTTGAGACCAAATGACAAGCCACGTGGAGAAACCTCTGACAAATGGAAACACATACACTTTCCGCATTGTCTGAGTGGCTGCTAGAAACATAGAGCATCAGTCCCACCCAAAGCCGCTGATCAGAGGCTGAACATGAAGGGCTGTGGTTGCTGTCTCCAAAGCCCCCCTCGAGGGTCTGCTGCCTCAGGGGTCTCCTGCTGGGACCCTCCTGTATGTGCTGTGTTTTGGCAACATGGACTAGTAGAAGTGCACATGTGGTCATTGGTAGTTACCAAAGGTCTGCCAGTTCTTCCTGGAAGAAGTGGAAGTCAGCCATCCCAGAATGCACATGCGACTCTTCTCACATGGGCCACAAGGCCACGTGGACTGCTCTGCCCAGGGTTCCTAAGAACAGCCTCTGACTTCTCCCACTGCCCTTCCCGCCCCTGCAGCCTGAGGGTCCCCTGATCAGCACTGGTCCACCCAAGTCCTGCACAAGGAGCCAGGAATGCAGGGCGGTGGCGGCTGAGACTGGAGGCTGGTGCAGGGCAGCACTCGCCACAGACCTGGGGTCTCTGTCCAGACACTCGAGGAAGCAGGGAGGAGTCTCTGGAGCTTCTGGCTGAGAGCTACCAGAAGTCTTCAACACCCGGGAAGCTCTGGTCTTCATTCTGATCCCTAAGACTGTGTGAGTTGCTCCTGCCCTTGTGTCCCCAGCTGCCTCACCCCTGGCTATTGCAATCTTCCTAGTAAAGTTGACATCCGTTTTGAGTGTCAGGGCTGTGGTGTTTGCTCTTTAAATCAACATTTATTATTGTTTGAGTTTTCTTAAAATTAACTAATTCTACTGTAGAAAATGTGTAAGTACATGTGGAAAAGAAGCCATGCACTCCCGGCCTTAGGATCACTCAGCTGGAGTCCAGGGACCTGGGGTCAGCTCTGGCAGGCACCTCTTGCCTTCTCCCTGAGGGAGGCTGGAGATTTCCTCAGCTTCTCTGACTCAGTCACTTGTCCGATACAGCAGGGAGGACATCCATCTCCACAGAAGTCCCTCGACTATGAGGAGTATCCCCAACATAATCTCTGCTCTTGTCTAGAACACTGTGCTTTCCAAGAGTGAAACCTGAGTGCACACACTATGTATTATTTTGTGCTTGGAATAATTTAGAGACACAGAATTCTCTGTAGATACAAAACATTTGTCAGGCCTGCCTTATAGCAGGAGTCTAACCCTTAGCATCCACTAGCTGTGATGGCTTGCCCAGGATAAAAATAGCTTACATTTTATAACCATAGTGCCATTTGTATTCATCTAAAATTAATAGAAAAAAGGTGCAGGCCTTCTCACTTGTTTAGTACAGTGACCAAGATGTCTGTGCGTGAGTGCCAGGGCATCTGCACAGGGAGCCCCTAGTCCTCTGAGCTGCAGGGCCAGCACTCTGTGTGGCCCCTGTGCTAAGTTATCCATAGGCTTTTATCTTGGCTGCTAAAGTGCATGCTGCTGTATTACCTGCATGTTGTGGCCTCAGGCTGGACATGGTCACCCTTGTCCTTTCGGGGGATTGTCTCATGGTCTTAATTAGGTCCTGTATCTAAGAACACACTTAGAATCTGGAGTCTGTAAAACCCAGGCATTGGGCTGAGTGAGCTAGAGTGCCAACCTAGCCGGATTAGGAGAGGTAACCGATCGGTCAGACACTCTGAATCCACTGGTGCTCACAGTTGCATGTGCTGTGGGGAGGAGGGTCTGGCTGGAGGAGGGTCCCCAGGGGCATGACTATCAAGAGTACCCTTCACTCTGCTTCCTGTCCACTGCCAAGGGGGCATCTGTGCTCTAGCATACCCTTCTGCTCTGATGCCCCTGTCTCAGAGCCCAGGGACTGTGGACGCCACCCCTGAAACCATGAGCCAAATAAACCTCACCTCCTTTAACTTGAAGATTTTGAGTATTTTGTCCTAGTAGTGAAAAAATGAATGCATATGGGTTATTGCACCACCCCAAAACATGCACATAGTAGTGTAGGAACCTTGGGTCTAGCCTAGGCCTGGCCTGGCCAATGGGTCAGCACCTTGCCTTGTAACTCCCTGCAGCCCCGTGTCTTCACACTTGGCTCAGCACCTCATCCCTGGTGTGGGGTGGACCTCTCTGCTCCTGGAACAGACATGCCTTGGTGGTTTACATATGCCAGAGGCAAGGGCCATATGTCAGAGAGGGACTCAGGCATATCAGGCAGATAGCTTGAGAGGAGCCAGCAAGCACTTGGTCCATATGAAGATGACTGGAGGAGTTGGCATTGCTTGTGGAGTAAACACACCAAGGATTATTCTTCCACAACTTTAGCAGGGCTCCAGAAATCCAGTGTGCAAATGGCAGTGCTGAACAGCAGCTTGCCTGTGCTGCAGACCAGCCTTGGCCATGGGCTTACATGCTAGAGCTCGGCACCATCAGGCAAGCAGGAGAGCCTGGGGCTGCTGCAGACCCTGTGGTGGAGGGGCAGAGGACATGCACGCAGAATGTTTGTTCCTGGAAATAAGGGTGCAATTATCCCAATGGAACAGCTGAAGGGGGTCTAGAAGGCTCTCTTCTGGCACCACTGGGGACAAGCATCATGCAGGATACAGACTGAGGAAGCAGCACTGTCCCAGCTTTCCAAGCTGAGGTCCCAACAGACACTGGAACTTGGCAGGGGCCTGCAGTGGTAAACAATCTGGTCCATGCGCGTCAGAGCCATGCGCAGGCTGCAAAAACCAGAGACCCAGGTCAGCCAAGCCGGGTGAGAGTTCAGGGGTAAAGGGGCTCAGCAGGCCACTAGAGGGCTTACTGAGGGGGACAAAGGAGAGCAAGGAGTGTGCGTGGCCTCCAGGACCTGTACGTGACCAAGCTGTGTGTGCTTGAGAAGCTTCTGGGTCCCGCCTGGTGATGCAGCAACACAGCATTCATTCAAGTCCTCTAAGAGAGGCCTGAAGAGCTCAGAGGGACTCCAGGGATCTTACTCCCACTTGCCGATAAGAGCATTGCTTTGCCAGTAGAGTCCGTACTTCTGGGCCTAGAAACATTCTAATGAAGATGATCATCTCTTGGTGATGCCTGTGAGAGCCATGGCATCACCAAGAACATGGCCCTGTTCTTACACCACAGCTTCTGGAAGATTTCCGTGTTTAACACAGAATGTACAGTGGGAGAAAGCAGAGAAGGAGCAGGCATTCTCTGATATCCCCAGGCGGCTGACAGCATATTTCTGTGTCTTGTGGGATCTGAGGTGCTGTCCCCTCTGGAACACACCAAAACAGAAAAGAAAAATGCTGCTAATCAAAATGCAATGGATACTTTCTCCCTTACTAGAAGAACTTTTCAAGGCTTGTTTGGAAATTGATTTTGCTGACTGAAAGCTCCTGAGTGTCTACTGAGTGAGATGCCCAGGCAGGAGCACCTCCTGAAATGCTCTGGTAAATCTACATGGCCTCCCAGAGAGCACAATAGGCCATCACCCCAGATGCCTCTTGGGCCCCCCCAGTAGACGAGGAGGTGCCAGCCCCTTCACCTTGATCACAGCACACAACTGCTGTCCTTCAGGATTCGTGCAAGCAGGCCGTGCACTGTGCACCCCTGTCTACCTTTCTGTGGTCACTACAGTGGATCTGAGTTTTCTCTCTGTGGTTCTGTGTTTCCTATGATTCTGTTCTGCAATCTGTAGGCATAGTGCTATAGTTCATGCATGGGACATGATTTCTGCATTTTTAAAATCAAGTTGGGGCCTTTATAAAGACCCCACATACATTCTTGTAGTAGTCAGTTTTTAAAAGTGTGTGTTTACTACTCTTGGATAAATATGTGAGAGGTGATTCTACTCTCATGGATGGAGTACCACCAGGAAAAGGCCGGCTTATGTACAACTCACCAAGGTTTGATGTCAGCATTTTTAATTTAAGACATCAGCAGGTTGGTAGTGATGTGTCAGTGTGATTTTAATTTATATTTCATGATTTTGAATAGGTTTTTGTTCAAGTGCTTACTGTTTAGTCATGTAGCTATCATTTTGAAGTGTCTTTGAAACATTTCAATTAGATCTAGCTTGTGATGATTTATAGGAACTCAAAAACTTAGAATCTTTGTCAGATATCTATATAAATATACATGTATGCAATATCTGTCTTGCCAAAATACATAGATATACCAGAAAAAGGGCAACTTATATAACATTTTAATACCAAATTTATTAAGACATCATGAGATTAATACAAGTTACCTTTGGCCTCTACAATTACCAGAAGTGCATAAAGGGTGGCCCTCAGCTTCCACATGCTTCTCAGTGTGGCACACTGGGGCTTGGGCTGCGCTGGGCACCAAGACATCCACACGTGCACTTGCAGTTCTCCCCTCCAGGCTGACAGTGTGGTGGGTTTTCTGCAACACCCGACCTCCTCTGAGAAGGAACTTGAGGGGCTCTCGTGGGTGAGGGACACATCTATCGAAGAAGTGTCATCCAATTGTTTTTACTGAAGTGTGTGTACAGTTATGGTGGCATCTGTGTGTATCTCAGATGTATATGTCAAACATATTTGTGTGTCATGTACACTTAGACAGATGAAGAGCGATAGCATTCTCTTGAGCCCATGGTCTGCCTTTATACTTTTTTATGTCTCGGTAAGCATTTTCTTCCACTTTTACAAAGGTCAACTTATCAGATAGTCTGCTCAAAAGACCTTTGCTTACTGCAATATCACAGTAGTGTTCTCTTCTGGCTTCTTTTATAGCCTTTACAATATCAGATTTTGTATCTTGACTTGATCTCAAATGTTTTTGTGTTGCATGTTAGGCCTTTCTCTTTTAACTGGAATAGAAACATCTTATTACTCTAGAATCATTTGTTGAGAAGATTTTCCTTTCTCAGTGGATTATTAATTGCCTTATAAAATATATCTTTGAACCTAGTTATGAAATCACTATTCTTTTTCATTTATCTGTTTAGCAGTCCTTATTTCACTAATAAACTGTGTGTGTCTATTATATAGCTTCATCATCACTTTTCAAACATAGTATGTTAGTCCTCCAACTTTATTCTTTTAAGTGAATGCTTTGACTTTCTAGGTTTTGTATGAATTTTAGAAAATAAATGTCAATTTTTACTAAGAAACTTTCCTTGAATTTTATAGGGTCCCAGCTCATGCTGGATCTACTCACCAATTTTGAGAAATTAACTTTATGACACTATTAATTTCTCTAATCCACTAACATAGTATATCTGTTTTCCCAAAGCTTTCATGGCAATAGTATTTAATTTTCAGTATCTTCCACATTTTTTGATAAACCTATTACTAAGTATGTTAAGTCTCTGGTGCTAAGCAAATGACATTTGAATAGTTTCAAATTATTCATTTCCAATTTTTAAGAATACAGTGAACTTGTGTGTTCAGTAGCAGGCATTTGCTTTGTAGATTCTTCAGGAAGCCTTTTGTATTCTCTCTCATCCTAGGCAACTGAAGACAGTTTCATGCCTTGCTTTTTATAGCTGACTGCTTTGTTCTGCTTATCCTTCTTGCATCATCTTTATTGTCAGTACAAGGTAAATAGAGGCTGTGAGATTACTTAAACACAGTAAATCCTTTATCATGAATATCATGTCATCTATTATTTTAAATATTCTCAATTTATTATCTTTTGTCATTTTAAATAGTCCCCATCAGAAAAGACTGTTCTTTTAATCCCAGTTTTCTCACAGATTTACCATTTACATAATGAACCAGTCTTTCTTAACTAAAAGTGAACAACTTTGTTTTTTTTCCCCAAACACTAATAGTTTTACTATCACTGAAAAATTTGTATTTAGGAAACAGTGTCTTAAGAGTCACTGTTATTGGTAGTGTCCTAAACAGTCTCTTCAACTTTATAAGACACTTTGGCCTTCCTGAATGTTCTCCTGTAGCTCCTCCTGAGTATTTCTAAGGCAAATTTGATACCATCTTCTTCTGCCCAGGCTGCTGTAGCAAAATGCTTGAGCAGAGTGGCTTACGAACAGCACCATTTTATTTCCCATAGCTGGAGGCTGGTAGCCAAGATCATTTGGAATCTGGCAATGCCCCGTTTTCTGCTGCACAGCTGGCATCTTCTGGCTGTGTCCTTACCTGGCAGAAGAAGCCAACGGGTTGCCACTGCCCTCTTTTCCAAGGGTGCTAACGAAGCTGCACTTTAAACCTCATCACCAAGGCTCCACCTCTTAAACTATCATCTTACTGGTGAAGATTCTGACATCACTTAGTAAGGGGCAAGAATTCAGACCATAGAAGACTCCATGACAAATGATTGCTATGGTCTATGTGTCAGGAATGAAGTTGGATGACCAGGTTGGGTCTAAGTAGCGATATTTCTCCTTTATCCAATCTTGTTTCATGGTTTCCATTTCACACTATGAAGCCTCAGAAGGCCTGGAAAAATTACTATGGAATTATACAAAATTCTTTTACATAGAAAATTGTTTGCTTAATTTGCTTTTCATATTCAGAAAAATGACGGAGGTAAGAGTGCGCAGAAAGCAGAATCCGGTATACAAGTTAGGTGTGAATACAGGTAGTTGTGATGGATCCTAGACTGAAGGTGCTTTCATTTCAGAGTGAAACATTTTTAGGGTAATGTATGAGCTCACTGTGATAATTTCTGAAGTACTTGCAAGGTGTGGACTTGTACTGAATAAGAAGCTTAGGCGATTCATTAAGGACCCTGGTGTGCTGGAAGAGTACAGCTCTCCCCACGTGGCACATGGAGAGGAGGGAGCAGGGCCCCCAACAGGTATGGCAGGATGTGGGACCCTCTGCTGGGAAGCCACCTGAGAGACTGATAGCGGGAGCCCCTAGTCCTGGATTCTGGCCAGGGGAAGTCTTGCAAAGGCTCCAAGAGCCCAGAACAAGGCAGGAGCAGTCCAGCAGGAGGCATGGGCACCAAAACAAGGTTGTGCATGTCCTAAAGTCCTGGGACCTGGCCTCAGTCTGGAAATGCAGTGTATGCATGGGAAGGACAAGTCACAACTTCCTGTGATTCTGCTTTCTAAAATTTCTCGAGATTCTGCTGTCATGGGAAGGGGAAAATAACATCTAGGTGGCGGTGCAGAGCTCTCAAAGCAGTGAGGGAATAAGAGTCCTGTGGAGGCTGCCTTACCCTTGTGGATATGGGCAGATGTGAAAAGGGTCTCACACAGCCAGAGTCAAGCACACAGCATGACACAGCGCAACAGCAGACATTTGGATCAGTGGATGCAATTACGGATGCAGAACAACCCCAGGCGTTTTCAACTGGTAGAAGAACACCAGTTGGGGGAGAGATGGCCATCTTAGCACATGGTGCTGCTGATATATCTCCCCAGCCAGGCTAGGACTTTCTGAACAGAATCAAAATTGCACAATAAAGCCCAAGAATGAACAAATGAGTTTACATAAATTGTAAAAGCTTCTGCACAGCAAAGTAAACAATCAGTAGAATGAAAAGATAACCTACAGGATAAGAAGAAAATTTTGCCAGCAACTCCTCAGACAGAAGACTACTATCTAGAATAAAAACTTAAAAGTCAGATTCCTAAAAGTAAGTGGCCCCATCAAAAAAGTTGCAGCCTAAGTGCATATAATTCTTGAAAGAAGAAGTGCAAGTGGCCAGCAAGCTTTGACCATCTTTGCTTTTAGAGAAGTGCAAATCAGAACAGCATGGAGACTCTGTCTTACTCCCGAGCCAATGGCTGCTATCAAGTAGTCAACCAACACACACCTGCAAGATCAGAAGGGCAGGGGGATTTCCACATTCTTGGTGGGAGCAGAAGCTGGTGCAGACCGCTGTGGAAAGTCTTCAAAAACACTAAGTACAGGAATTCCTTTGACCTGGCTATCTCTTTTCTGGTACTCTTTGTGAAAGGATTAAAGATATCATGCTTAGTGATATGTTCACACCCATGTTTGCTATAGTGCGACTCGTAATAGCTGAATCTTGGAAGTGGCCTGTATGCCTGTCAGGAGATGTGTGCTAGAGAAAATGAAGTTGTGTTCACAATGGAGTGTGGTTGGCCATGGAGGAGGGTCAGTTAATCATCTGTAGGAAAATGGATGCTCCCAAGTCCATACTACAAAGCGAAACAAGTCAGACACAGGGTGAGTATGGCTTCTCCTATGACAAGCCCAAAGCATAAAGATTTTAAAGGGCAAAATAAGAGATGATAGATGGAAGCAGGGAGATGGACTTTGTGAAGCTAGCAAGAGTATCAGGGAAGGGAGGGCAGGGAAAGGCAGTGAGAAGGGCCAAGATGCAACGCGCACATACACACCAGTTCCTCTCGGAGTGCACTGATTGTGTATTACAAATATATGCAGATAAATGCTTGAAGAGACAGAATAGGTGGGACTGGAGCTGCTTCCGATGCAGCTGCCCTGGGCACTAGCTCAGTGGCATCCAGGCTCCTGCACTGGTGTAGCGGTCACTGTTATGTTTCGAGTTCCCAGGTGCATGGCCATGGTTTGCACTCATCCACCTTCCTTTTGGTGGTCAGATGACTTAGACAGGTAGTCCGACATGTGCAGTCACTGGCACTGCTAGGTGAAGAAACGGGCCAATTCTTTTTAAGCAAGCATTCTACCAACTTGACAAAGGCAGCTTTGTGAAAATGACAACTTGTTTGTGGTCACAAAACTTGCAATCTATGGAGCTAAGCTGAAATTAGAATGTGTTGCTGGTCTGATATTTAAAGAGAAAATGTGGTGGAGGAGCTTGTCACTTATGTGCCAGTTCTGGTCAGCTTTGCTTCCTGTGGGATGAGCATCAACACCTAGAGCTCTCAGGGTAGAAAACAGGACAGAGGTGCTCAGAACTAAGCAGTGGAAGCTTGGACAGAGTGAACCGTGGGTCTCATCTGTGCCGAAGGACTGGCCTGTCTCCTGGTGAATCAGGACACCATCAGGCGCACCAGGAAGTGATGCCAAGAACACGAGCAGCTGGCTGTCATGTGCTAAGTCAGTAGTTGGGGATGATGTGTGCCAGCACTGAGCTGAAAGCTGGGTGTTCTTGAAAAGTGCCGATGCTCGGTAGTAGGGCCCACTACATTTGTGCAGCACGTGTGCTATATATGAGCATGTTGGTTGAAAAGATGAACAGATGGCTACATTGCCACTATGTGGAAAAGCTGGGGGCCTTCTGGGGGAGTTATCATGGTCGGTTGAAACTGCTGTCCATTTGATGCTCAGTTATATGTTTCCCTGGCTGTCGTGGTGCAGACCAGGTATAGCTCTGTGTGTGTGTATGTGTGTGTGTGTGTGTGTGTGTGTGTGTGTGTGTGCACATGCATGCATGCATACATGAATGGGAGCATATCGAACAAGGATGGACAGAGGAGAATCCGAGTCTCTGGTATAGGCAGATGATGGCTTTTGTACACATCCATACAACTGGCACCTTAACTGTCCTTGTTTCATTTGGTGTCATTGTCCTGTTTGGTGTGAATAAATTTAGGGTCTGATTCATGTTCCTGGCTGCTGGAGAATACTGCTACCACTCACACTGATTTCTGCTACCATGGCAGTTGTAGACTCATGACATGAGAGGCAGTGTCATGGGACACAGAGAGCCTTTCGGCTAGGTCGGAACCTGGGGCCTCCCACTTGGGCAGGTGGTGTCACTGCAGGCTGTCTAAGCGGTGACTGCTGCCAAGGGCTATGGTGGGTGTGGCCAGGAGAGAGGCAGCTTCTTTCCCTGGCATAGAAATGGGGTGCTGGAGGCACTGTGGACCCTCATACCAGGGACGGCTTGTGCCACTTGAGAGTGTGCTGTGGGCTCAGGAAGAACATGGGTCCTTCCCGTGGACACACAGGACTAACAGTGTAGTGTCTCCATGCCTGAGAAGCCCCTGCTATCCCTTGGCTCCCTGCCTCCAGCTTGGCTGCCACCCCTGCCTGGTACCACCCATTTTGGCCCTGCTCAGTGCCCACTCACCATGTTTCCTTTCCAGCATCTTCCTGTGACCAGGAGCACCAGTCTGCACTCGAGGAGGCCAAGCAGCCCAAGAATGATAACGTGGTGATCCCCGAGTGTGCCCATGGCGGCCTCTATAAGCCGGTGCAGTGCCACCCATCCACAGGGTACTGCTGGTGTGTGCTGGTCGACACAGGGCGCCCCATCCCTGGCACCTCCACCAGGTAAGGCCCAGCTGTGGGGAGACGGCCTGGGGGATGTGTGAGGACCAGAGGGCACCTGTCTCACAGGATGGCGTTCAGCCCTGATATTAATGCCAGGGTGTCAGCCAGTCCTCTATCCTCTGTGCCTGGGTGGCCTTCAAGGGCAGATGACTTCAGTAGCTTAGAGCAGAGCACAGTGGGACTCTGGCAGTCAGTGGGTTGACTTGGGCTGCAGCAAGGGCACATGTAAGTCCCTGTGGCCTCCTCACAGTGAGTGCATCTGCAGGAAGCTGGGGCACCTGGAGCCAAGGTGGACGTGAATGTTCTGACACTTCCTGAGTTATTTCTTCTCAATTTCAAATATCACCACCAGGTAGGTAAAGAGGCAAGCAGGTCTGGGTAGCCTCAGACGCCCTAGGACTTCTGGAGCCCAGGGAAGCAGTACACTCAGGCTCTCTGACACCCATTCCCTAGGAGCCCGACCTGGAAGCTCCACTGCTATTCCTCAAGAAGTGGGCTTGGCTCAGGGTTTAATAGTAAGGATGTCTGGCATGGTGGGAGCACTCCTCTGTGATGTCCCTGGTGCCAGCCCTTTTGCTGCTGGACCTGTGTCAATTCTTTGTGTCTCTTCCAGCAAAACTGTGGCTAGACAAGGCCTAGCAAGGAAAAGATTACAAGCAATGACAAGCAAGTTGGAGGGAAATGAATAGGACCCTGGTGGTGTGGGCTCTGTGGGGTGTGGCTTGAGCAGTAGCGAGGGTGGCCCTTGAGGCCTGACTAGAGCGGAGATCCGCAGCACCACCTTCGGGGTGCATGCTTCTTTGTGGCACAGCAGATCCCAGCAATTTTAACTGGTAGCAGTGCAGCAACTGTAGCTATTAAGTAGATAATGAAGAGACTCCAGATTGGTGTGCACTGCAGGGACTGCACCATCCCCACAAGCCGAGAGGCGCACCACGCTCAGGCTTGGTGGGTGCTATATCTTAGCAAGGTTGCAAGTCTCTCAGGTCTGCTCTGATGTCACCATGTGTTGGCTTTGCCATCAGGCAGGTTCTCTTCATAGACACGGGTGGCTATAGCCTACCTGACACCACATCCACATGCCACAGTGAGCAGGGCCCACAGGAGCCTCCCACACCAAATCTTTTCTCAGAGTCCCCTGGAAGATTCAGTTAATGGTCATTGTCTGCCATTGGGCCACACACCTGTGAGAAAGAGCATGTTGTACAATGATCTGAATAAGCCCCAGAAGGCAGAGTGTTGCATGGTCAGGCAGGGTCAGCCCTGCCTGTAAGCTACAGTCATCTTCCCCTTTCCTGCCACTGTGCAGAACTAGGCAAGCTCCCTGTAGAAAGCCTCCTTCACTAATGGACTCAAATACCACTGGGCTCCTCAATGCCATTGACTCCCTGATTTACTGGAAGGAGGGGTCCAGAGTGATGCAATGTGCTCAGGTTTGCACCTGGGTGGAGAACACAAGTGTTTGTTCTTGTTTTCCCCATCACCTGGTGCAGAGGCAAATTTAAAAATTCAATAAAAGTGAAGAGGTATGCACACCAGATGCATTTTTAGTTGAAAGCTAGCCCTTCTTCCTCACCCCATGCCCAGGGATGGAGAGGCCCTCGACTATTGGGCTGCAGGCCAGCTCAGATGGGCTGGTATCCTGGCAGCCCAGGCACAAGCAGCATCAGCTGGAGTGTGAGTCCAGGCAGGGCTGATGCTCCCGGGCCTGCTGTGCTCACTGCCTTGCGGACTGCACATGTGGCCACAGCTTGTCCTGAGGAGGGGGCACCACACACATGCAAGCCCACAGCCCAGCGCGAGGCCTCCTGGAGTCCAGGCTGGAAGGAAGGGGCAGTTTCAGCATGGAGGGGGCTGCTGGGTTCAGCATGGAGCAGGCTGTTCTCAGCTGCTATGTGTGCACATTTTCCTCTGCAGCACTGCAGGTGGAGGCTTTGCTCCCTGAAGGGGGCCTGGGGACTGTGGCTACCCAGCCGATGGTAGCTCTTGGTCCACAACCAGAGTCCTTGCTCCCTGGTTCTGTGTGCATGATGCCGGGCTTGAAACCGCCCTTCGCCCAGGCTCAGCCTGGAGTCTGATGGCATTTAGACATTCCAGAGGAGTCCCTTGCCCCTTACACAAACAGCTTAGAATAAACACTACTTCAAACACTCACGATAGCTGTCAGAGTGGAATTGAACACTTCAAGGTAGGGGCTACTCCTTGAGATTACTGCTTTTTGTTGTGTTTCACCTTTCCTACCACTCTAAAAGGAGTGGAATGCCATCACTTAATTGTATACATACACACCTGTCTGTCTATCTGCCAACATCAGTGCTAGCATTCCTAAGCTATCTCAGCCCCAAATTTGGAGCCAAGCTGAAATGACCACATAGAGTAGCTCACTCCCTTGCTAGGAAGATCTCCTCAGGGGATCTAAACCAGGGATCAGAAATTGGCACCTTTGTCTCATTGCCCATGTAAATGGTGAGATCTGAATTGTCCCAGATATACTCAGAAAACAGAGGGGCAGTTCTTGGTCCTAGCCGTGGAGCATCTGACTCCCCACGAGGCCCTCTGATACCCTTAGCAGGTGCCCAGTCCCAATCAGGAATCCTTGCTTTAGTCAAAGCTGGGACACTCGTCTGTCTTTGTACCAGTCAGGTGTCACAGGCCCCCAGTTGCACGAATGTCCTTGGCCATTCTAAACTGATGCAGCTCCAATCCAACCCCATAGACACTGACCCAAAGGAAAGTTCTTGCACCTGCACGTGTCCATGTTTTCCATATTTAAGGCTGTGTATCTTGGGATGATGTCTATGCTATTTCAAGTGCAGTGAAAACACAGCTTAGTAACTCTCGGCAAGCTGGCTTTTTTGGTGCACTCTGAGTGCTTTGTTTTGTTTTATTTTATTTTATGGTCCTGGGCTTGAACTCAGGGCCTTCAAGTTGTAGCCTCAGATGCATCAGATGAGCCACTTGTGTCTGATAGGGTGTGCCTGAGGGCTCTGTGCTATCTGATGCTGAGCCCTCTTTCTGCCTTCACAAAGATCCAAGTTAGTGGCTTTGGGGTACAACATCCTCATTGTTTTGCCAGAGTGTATCAGGGGCTTTTCTATTTTAATGACAGCACTTCAGAAAGACTAAGAAGCCTATGAGACTAGGAAAAGTGCTCTCAACAATCAGGGGTGCTGTGCAGGTGGCAGGGGTACTTGCTCTTATCACAGCTGGGCTGAACCTACTGCCAGGACCCACAAGGACCAGCGGGGCCACCAGGAGAAAGAGGCTTAGAGACATTTCCCCTCCTTCTGTTTCCTGTGTTCAACAAATACCCAAATGATGAAGGCTGGTATCCCGGGTGATGCTTGTGAAGGATGTGTGACTCCACACCCTTCAGACAGGAAGAAGGGAGACAGAGCAGAGAAGAGGGCAAGTACACTGGGCCTTCATGTGGCTGAAACTCACTGGCCCAAGGGGCCTCCCTCCTCGGCCTGCCCCCAAGGCTATGTCCTCTGTGACCCCTGCACTGACCACAGTATTGAGTGGTCAAAGCTGGTGTCCTGCCCATTGCATGGCAAGGCCTAGGCCTGCAGGGTAGAATCAGCATGAGAGGAGTTGCTAGGACCACCCCAATGGGAAAACGGAGGTGCAGCTGCCCAGGGATGCCCAGGACCTCACGGCATCCTGCTGTGTGCTGACAAACGCTGGACATGTCTTATAAACCCATGTCCTCAGTGTAGGGCTGTCAGGGAACCCCCAGCAGTGGGCCTCCCATATCCCAGGAAGGAAGTCCCTGATTGGCCCCTCTGAAAAGCACCCATGGAAGCTGGCTCTGCAGCCAGTATTGGTGCAGAAGCACAGGGAGGACGGCTCAGCAAGACTCATGCACCTGGCCCTACTCACTGATCTGGGCATGGCCTCGCTAGGTGACCTTGGCCTCTGCACTGCAGCCCTTCCCACTGTCTCCATGGCCAACGGAGTGGCATCCTGAGGAGCTGCTGCTAGCATCGCTGGCTGTGCATGAGCCATCCTCTGTGTTTGGAGCAGAGTCTCTAGGCAGAGCAGCCCCTGCTTCCCAGGGCATGCTCAGTTCCACATACACTGGGGGGAAACCACACCGCTTTTCTTTTCTTTTTTTAAACATTGGGACAAACGTTCATAGTTTCAAGAATTTGATGAGGATGTGTCAGCCTTTGGGTACCATAGCAGTGTAAAACTGGGCCTTTCTGAGCATTTGCTCCTTTCCAGAGGGCGTGGTCAGGCCCAGGGCCCTCAGCACTCATGGCCTGCCTGGAGCAGTGTGTGTGCAGGGCATGTACTTTTCCTAAGACCCAAGAGGATCAGGGTGGGTGTGGGCAGCTGGAAACCACCTATCAGGACTCCAAGCACAGGCTGAAGACAGGCAGGCCAGGAGAGCAGTCTTAGTACCTTTATTCCTGTCCTCCGCGAGAGTACGTTTCTTCCACTCAGGATACACAGAGCAACAGAAGGAACCGAGCCGCGCATGCTGTGCTGGGAGGACCAGGCTGAGTCCTCCAATCCTGATCCTTGTGTGGTTTGCAGGTACACAGGAAATGGGACAAACACCTGCCTCAGGGGCTCACATGAGCTGACTTCTCTTGTTGCCTGTCACCCCCAGGTACGAACAGCCCAAATGTGACAACACGGCCAGGGCACACCCTACCAAAGCACCCCTGTACAGGGGCCGGCAGCTGCAGGGTGAGTACTTCGGGCAGGTGGCAGGCCAAGGATGCTGCCTTCCAGGGGCTGGTGGACCCGGCCTCCTGCTGCAGGCAGACACCAGAGCTCCTGGGGATGTCCTGCGATGCTGTCAGGCATGGCTAGGGAAGCTGGAAAGCCACCCAGGGCAAGGCGAGCTGAAGCACTGGAGAGTGGAAAGCAGCAGCGTGGTTCAGGGTCAGGGTCGCCGCGCGGCGCTCTTCTGAGCCTCTGAGCTGCAGTGCCAAAGCACCCTTTACTTGTCTCCCTACAAGAAGGCAGCAGCAGCAGCGCACTCTTTGGTGTGTTTTCATACTGAGTTAGCATTGCACGAACAGAATTAATGGCATGGAAGCACAAACTCAGTCTCTGAATTGGTGAACCTGGCTGCAAACAGTTAATTGAAATTTCCCAGAAACAGGTTAAATTTATACTTAAAGAGGCCTTGCCCAGTGGGTGCTTCATGGGCATTCTACTTCTGCCAGACCACAGCTAAGCCTGAACCTCTCATGGGAACAGCACCCTCCGGGCCAGGTGAGCTTCGGCTGCCAACACTTCGGACCACAGCAGGTCCTGCTCAGAGCTGCCATGGCCACTGCTCAGAGGCAGAGCCGGCATCATGGGCCAGCCCACTTCTGTCAGTAACATGTTTCAGAGCTGCTTGCTCTTTGATCCGCTTTTCTTCCCAAACCTCTCCAGATGGTACTAGTTTAGCTAGGGTGTCAGAGACTGGAAATCATTCCGGCGTCCGCCATGAGTGGACCTGCTTGAGCCCAGGCTCACACAGTCTGGGTGGATCTCCTTTGGGAAACTTCTCTGGCTGACTTGCACTGTCGCACATAGAAAGAGTTTTCAGTTTAGGCAGGTGAAGATGCTTTTGTGTATAGAAACAAAGATGGAGAAGACCAGATTATGCACAGTAGGAAAGTCAGTCTTCATTCATGCATTTCCTTATCTGCTCGGTGGGGTGAAAATACCCCCAGCTGGCCAGGCACAGCTGGCAAGGACCGGCATCCAACTTTTTCTGTCAGCATTAAGCTAAAGCCAGGGCATTCACCTTCCCAACCCAAAGGTCTTGATGGGGCTTCCGTTACTCCTCTGCTCTGTGCCCACCCTACAGCTTCCTCCTAAGGTGGTTCCAGGAGCCCACGGGCCGCATTATTATCATCACACTGCTTTCCTGAGTGGGAATGGTGAGCTTGCTGCCTGAGCCACAAGGCAGGCTTCGTTCTGCCTTGGGGGGAAACAGAGGTGGGCAGGTAGAAAGACTTGTGGAGGCAAGGGCAGTGGCCCGACAGCCCCGGATCAGCCCCTGGTCTGCGTGCTGCATAGACACGCTCTGTTTAGCCACCTCGAGTTCTGGTGTAACCTCTTACCCCGGAAGTCAGGCTTCAGGGGCCGTGGCTGATATGCTTCCTAAGAGGAGACAATGAACTCGGGCCATGGCTGCCCTGGGGAAAGCCGTCCCTGCCCGTCCGCTGATCTGTGCTCTTCAGAAGGTCTAAGCGTCATTTTCTCTCCTAACAATGCAGAATCTACTGGCTCCCAAGCCAGTGCTTAGGGGCAGCTTTTGCACGTGTGCAGCAGGGGGGCAGCTCACTACGGTCCAGGGAAGTTTTGCTTAAGTTAGTCAAAAGCAGACACTGCTTCCTCCTGAGGGAGGGTCCTCTGGAGGCGCTGTGGCTAGCAGTTCTGATGTGGAGCTGGAGACAGCCTCTTGTCAGGTAGGAGAAGCTGGCCACGTCCCACGATTGGCCTGTCTGTGGTCAGCCGAGCTATATGGTACCAGCACGGCCCGGGACGAGGCCTACCTCACCCACAGTATCCGCGCTCCTTAGTCACCATGAGGCAGAGGGACCGCCAGTCTCATGAAGCCACCTCACACTTCCCCCGTGAAGCCAGGCATCCCTGGCTGAGGCAGTTCAGCTGCCCCGCCAAGGCCCTGCCTGTCCGCTGCCAAGATGCTGGCAAGTACTGTTCTTGCAGCCACCCACTCATTTTTGTCATCTAGAGAGACTCATCCTTATTAGGAGACAAGCCCAGGAAAGCTAAGTCTATTCTTGGTAGAGAGGAGAATTTTCATTTCCAAAATAATGCAGCACTTGGATAGGTGAACATAGGAGGTCACATAGAGTTGGTGCATCCGCTTCTTGTTTATGTTTTTGATACAGCTTTGGTCTTAAGGTTCTTTTCAGAGTTTTAGCTGTAAGGGTCTTCATAAGCCAATCATATTCCTTGCAAACCTATTTTTTCTTAGTGGCACTAGGGTTGAACCCAGGCCTTTAGACTGACTCTCATACCTTGCCCTTTTCATTTTTATTTATATTGTGAGGCAGGGTGTTGCTGAGTCCCTACATCATCCAGGCTGGCCTCTGTCTTGGGATCCTCCTGCCTCAGCCTCTCTTGGCGTTGGGTCACAAGTTTTGCCTGCCAGTGTGCTGGCTACCCCATATCCATGCACACCACACGTAGGGTACTTAGCATGTGTTCTGGCCCTCCCCAGCCCACAGTGGGTGCATCCAGTCCTCAGCAGCCAACACATGTGCATATGGAGCAGAGATCAAGACTGGCTGCAGAGTCACTTGCTGCAAGTGGGCCCTGCTCTTCCTCCTTCATTCCTCAAGCGTCCTCCTTAAGCATCCTGGCAGGGATGTGCTCCTTCCTGGGAGCAGTTAAGAGTGCAGGCAGTGGAGACCCTAAGCAAAGGAGAGCCACACCTTCTCCTTCTGCAGTCAGTCTTCATTTCTCATGGCCACGCCTCTATCAGCACCGTCTAGAAGGTGTCATAAGCAGTTGCCTACCTTGCCCCTCACCCTCCAGTCTCTTTACCTGCTCTTTGGTGACTGGAGAGCCACATGCACTGTGGAGTGGCCCTTTTCACGCTGGGCTCCGTCCTCCCCAACTAGGCCACCTCTCCTTGGCCTCCTGCACTGCCCTCAGGCCTCAGAATCCTGGACACACCTTCCTTACCACTGTCCACCAGCATCTGCCTGTCTATGGCCCCCGCACCCCAGGGTTGGGGGTGTCCTGTGATGTGGTGGACTTGTGGCCTCTGCTCCCTATCTGATGGGGCCCCCTCGGGGGTGCCAAGGTTTCCAGCATCCCCACCACCTGCCTGCCTGGAGCCCCCGAGGCTAAGCAAGAGAAGAGGACAGTGCTCTTTTCCGACCCACAAGTGACTGCATAGAGTGACAGTGGAAGGTTTTGATTCACTGGAATGTGTTTTAGATAAAAGGGATCATGTTTTGGGGCATAACTGGGGCCCAGGGCCTAGGAGGCAGAGTGGAGTCCACTATTCCTTACACACAAGACCTTGCAAGGCTGACCTTGGAGGACAGGCTAAGAACGTGCCAGTGGCCTCCAGAATTCCAATGTGCAGGCCCCACGCTCACCCAGGAGGCCACAGGAGCTCACTTTTTGGGACTTTTTCTTTATGGAATGTGTTATGCTTTTATTGCTCAGGAGGGCCTGAAACTTTGGGCCTCAAAGGATCCGCCTGCCTCAGCTTCCTGCGCAACTGGTCCACAGGCTGGCTCATCATGCCTGCCTCACTGATGAGCCCCTCACAGAGAACAGAGGTGGGTTCAAGACCGAGTAGTAACAAGGTGCCTGGGCACTGCCACTTGGATGGTACAGCCAGCACCAGCCCGCTTCCAACACCAGCCCGGAGCAGAGCTGGCAGGAACAATGGGTGTTGGAGGCTGTATTTCAGGGAAGCCATAATTTCTTTTTATGGCTTGGGTTTTATGAGTCCACATAACGAGCACCAATCTGATGATTTTCATCTTTCCTGAGTAAATGCGGCTGTCTTGGCTCATTCTCAGGTGCAGCCGTAGTTGGACACGCAGGCAGGCCTCCCCTCTTTGCTGGCCTCTGGCTCCATCTGCCCCGTGGGGGGGGGGAGCAGCTGCCACCAGAATCACTGGGCTCCATCATGGCGCGGCACACTCTGTCCTGGTAATATCACGGTGGGAGAGCAGCCAAAGGCGCCTGCCAGCACCTCAGACTCTGGAGGATTCTCCTCCTCTCATGCTGCCCTTGGGGTGGGCACAGGCCATGGTGGCCTCCTGTGGGTGTCACCCTGCAGCTCAAGTCCCACAGGAGGGATGTGATGGATGGGAGGCCTCTCGGGTCCTGGCAGGTCCAGGGGGACTCGGCCCCAGACCAGCAGTCTGCGGAGCCGCTTCTCTCTGCTATGGCGGAGCAGCTGTGTCCACCCGTCCTTGCAAGCTCTTGGGCTAGTGCCAGGGCCCCTGTCCCCTGCAGGCCCTCTGTGGTAGAGTAAAGCCAGAGTGCTGTGGCCTCTGCAGTAAGGACGCCCTCCCTCAGGTGGCCACAGCATGACTGCGGCTTAGACTCCAGCTGCACCTCAGGCCTCCTCCCGACTTCCATGCTGCATTTTGCCACCATCTGCACTGCTGCAGAGTCGGCTGTGACTTCCTAAAGCAGCACAGACAGAGCAGAGCTGCCTGCTGCCCAGTGCTGCATGGCCTGAGGTGTTGGTGCCTGGCTTTGCTATAGGGAGATGGGGCCGGCAGGTGGCAGGAAGCGCACCCTACAGTGCCTCCTGGGGCTGCATGTCGTTCATGCTCCAGGCTCCCCCTCAATGGCACTCATGTCTGTGCATCTGCTGTTAGGTCCCATGTGGGACACGGGCAGGAAGCTGCTGTGCTTCAGCTGAGCTGGAGGAGTTCTGGGACCCTTCAGTGCTTGAACATCGCTCTGCACCATGGCCCACTCCTGTCGTCTGCTCCCCAAACAGACACAGGAAAGCCCTCTGTCACTTTCCTTCTGTTGGGCTGGTGTGGGAGGTCAGGAGCCAAGAGCGGGCTGTGAAGTAGAGAGGACTTCACCTTGCAAGGCCTGGATGACAGCAGACCTAAAGAACATCAGCTCAGAAACCTGAGCTTGGCTTGGCCTCTGGGGCCAGCAAGGCTGCATTCTAAATGCCAGTGCCTGAAGGACAGTCCCAAGCCTTTGTGATTTGATTGTTGGACAATGAAACAGATGGAATTAAATCTGTGGATGGGAGGGATTATTAACCCTGCAGAGGACCACTGCTCTTTCTGAGAGTGGGTCGTTAGGCAGGGTTTGCTGATCCATTAAGGCTGCAGGTAGAGAACCATATTGGAGGCTCTTGCCGGGGCTTGCACCCGGGACCTCAGGACAGTGCTGCCCTGCCCCAGGGCAGAGAAGAGCAGTGTCCCTCGAGGCACACTCCCAGGGCACTGGCGAGGGATGTGGCTGGCACCAGAGTGCATGGGAAAGTGGTGCTCTGTGGGGGCTTCCATTTCCCGACAAGAGAAAAGTCAGAAGAGCAGAAGGGTGTGGCAGGAGGCAGGTGCTCAGCATCCACGGAGCAGCAAGGTGGCTCATGTGGCCATGCGGGGTCCTGAGTGAGCTCAGCTCGTGGTTGTCTCTACTTTTAAGAAAATGAGGAGAAACTGGAGAAGGCTTGGAGGAAGATGGTAAGAATTGGTTATGCGTGATAGAATGAGAACAGATAGGGACAAGTTAAAGGCATGAATGTTTTGCTCCACACAACACAGAGGAGGGATAATAAATGCAAGCTGAAAGTTTTAGGCAACTTGTAGGAATGTGTCAGCTAGCTTTTCCATTTATTAATGCTTTGCCACCTGAATGTGTATTGTGGGCTCCAAGGCTCTTTCCTGACTGACGGGGCTGAATACGAGGTGCTTCCTTCATGGCAGGGTGTGGCTTCTGGGGTGCAAAGAAGGCTGAATCCCCAGAGCTCCCAAGCATGAGGTAGAGCAGGACATAGAGGAGGCAGGATGCCGAGGTCCTCCCAGCCCCTTACAGATGCCAAGGATGTGGGCTGCTGGCGGCCAGGTGATGAGATCTGTGTGGAGCCCCACCAGCCCATCCATCCTTCAGGAAGGGGCAGGTTGCAAACATCTCCTCCTGTCACTTGCACCATTGTAAAGCTTGCTTATGGCTGGCTCTACACCAAGTCTGCGGGTCTGTGGCCAGCCTGAGGCACCATTATTACCATTGTGCGCTTCCTCCTAATCTGTGAAGAGAGGGCGCAGCACGGTCAGTGTTCGGAGCCCAGAATCTAAGTGGCAGAGTGAGAAGTGGGCAGGGAGGAGACACAGGGAGAGGGCAGAAGGCTCCACAGTAGGAGGGCAGAGACTCAAAGACACAGGAAGTGGGCGGGACACCGAAGGACCCGTTGGCTGCAAGGGCCAGTGCATCTCGGCTCCCACAAGTATGGCGTCTGCCTCAGACCCCCAAAGTGACTTCCTCAACAGGAAGACAAAGCACCATTCTCTGCTCATAGACCCTGGGAGCTCACAATACTGACATAATATTGCCCACCAATCACTCAGAATGGTCACCTTTTTTAAAAAGCATTCAGAGTTTGTAAGGTTTGTGTGCTTGATTCCACTTCTTGATCCCCAATGTTTGAGTGCAAGAAATACCTTAATTTCAAGAAACCCAGGGGTTTGCCAAAGTAGCAGAGGCCCCAGGGCTTGGTGAGACACCAGTGGCCACAACCAGCGCTCGGCACAGCCTCCAGAGCCTAGTTCCAGACCAGCACTGTGACTCAGCAGGAGCCATTTTTAGAAGAAATGAGACTTGTGTTGGTTTTATTGTCTCTTTTGAAAGCATGTTTTTGAATCTCAGGAGCCAAATAAAAATTTCCCAAGAGAGGAGGAGCATTATCAATTACATCAATACAGTAAAATTCTGATTCATGTGGCTTCAGTTGCTCTGAAAGTTATGATTATGCAAAAGAGAGATGGAACAAAGTTTAGGTCTATATTAATCCTGGAAAAGCATCTGCCAGACAAATTAATATCATGAGCAATATCAGAGACAGCTTAAGTAACTTAAGAACAAACTGTCCTCAGCAACCCCCAAATATGTCAAACTTGTTGGTAAACAATCACTGGTTTGTTACACATGTATCTATCTCTTCATTAATGCAGTTTATCTAAAATGATGAACCACTTGAAAAGCCTTCCCAGAGTGGTGCATGTCTGGGCATGGCAGGCACGCCTCAGCGGGCAGCCGTCCCACCGCATGATGCTGGCTTTCCTGAGACCTCATCTGGGCTCGGGCAGCATCCACCGTGACCAGATCAAGACCCTTCTGTGACACAGGGCACCTCCTCTCAATAAGTGACTCAGGCAGAACATCCCAGGGAAACATGTGCATGCACATGCATGTGCACAGGTGAGGACACACACACCAGCAATGTCTGCCTCCTCACACAGGGCTCAGACTCCTGAGCAAATGCAGGGACCTGAATCTCTCTGTCCCGTGTTTTCTTTAGGTGTTGTGAGACTACTCGCCTTCCCCCTTGAAGGTTACACGTACAATGTCCCCAGTACTAAAGATCACTCTCGTTGTAAAGTTCCCAAGGGCTTAGCCTCTGGGAGGGAAGGCAGACTCTGGACGCCAACACCCTGCACCTACCTCCCTTGGGCCTGTCTGTGGGAGCCCTGCCTCAGAATGACAGCGGCTTAGCGCCAGGAACACTGGCACTGTGTGCATCCAGAGGGTGCCAGCCTGCAGGCAGGAGACGAGCCCTGGTGGTGCTGGGACACAGCCCACCCTCTGATTTCAGTTTTCTAAGAATTCAAGTTTCTTTTTATGCTGACCTTCGCTTTGTGTAGTTTTATTTTTCACATTTTATTTTGTATGTATTGAAATATAAGGTGTGATAAAAGAGAGGTGTTAAATCTTTAACATTTCTCTTTAGTGAACGACATATTGCCTCTAAACTCCCTCAAAATGCTCTTCTCTGCACGCAAATGCTGTACCACTGAGCTATGGTCCCCAAATACTCTGCTCTGAAAGTACCTCCTTTATTTTGCCATTTTCGGGAGCAGTTGTGGACAACCTCTTCCTAGAGTGTCATTGATCACTATGGCATTTTGACTCTGGGGAAGAGCCAGGGGCCACCAGGTGCCAGAGCTGGAAAATTAGGGGCGGAGGACAAAACCTTCAGAGAACTGAGATCTGTGGGTCTGCCTTTCGGTTGCATGTCAGTCAGCAGCAATGTTTATGTCACCATGGGTGGCACCTTGTGATGGCACTCACAGGAAGCGGGGAAGAGTGGGGGCAAAGGCTCCACGTGGGTGTGTGTACGGACCAGCACCAGGACAGTGCGCTTGCTGGGTGCCACAAGCCTGTGCTAAATATTTGTCCAAGAAGGTAGCATGGATGACCAGGTGAGTGTGCTTGGGGCTAGAAGGACGTGGTGCGGATGAGCAGCGATGTGTCCTCGCGATGACACACTCTCAGTTGAGACCTGCACCGTGTATTGGGATCACACCTGGTGGAGCGTGCTCAGGTCTAGCAGCAAGCACCCAGTCGCTTGCTGCCGCTAGGCTTTGTGCACTGTGTCCTACAGACTCAGAGTTTTCTCTGTGGATCTGCCAGGACAGAGGCTGTGTCCCGCAGCCCAAGCCACTGAGGCAGCTGCTGCCCGCACCGCCTGTTCTCCCTCCATTGCCATGTGCACAGCCTCTGCTGCTCCAAGGAGCCTTGTGCCTTCACAGAGCAGACAGGTGAATTGCTCAGGTGGCCTCGGCCTTCCAGGCTGTGGGCTTCTGAGGAGGTGGTGGGCGCTGTGTTTGTCCAGGCACAGCCAGTCTGGGCCGCTGGGGCTCTGGAGTGCTATTCTCCATCTGGCTTCCTTGGAGCTGTGCAGGTGAGTGCTTCCTACAGACGGGACTCAACCTGGACCCATGCAGCCCCGGCAGAGCAGTACATGGGTGCACAACAGTGAAATCCTCCCCAGAGAGAAGAGAATTCGAGGCCCTGGTTAAAAAGGCCCCCAGGCCAGCAGTTAGTCCTTTTTCCCTTCGTGGAGACACCGGCACACTGTGCAGCCCACATGCCCTACAACTCAGCACACACCTCAGTGTCCCTGCTTCTGTGTGCTCACTTGGCACACTTGTGTCTGTACCCATGGGTGGGGCAGGGAGGCGGCTGAGTGGGCCGGGCTCAGGGCCCGCCTCTCCTGGGGGTCTGGAGTCCTGTTCCAATGACAGGAGCTCACCCAGTAGATGCAGGACATGGCTGCCTTCACATACTCGCCTGGTAAAAATCCAGAACTGACAGCTCCCAGGGAGCGCAGCAGGTGTTTTCAGACACAGCAGCAGCACTGTGGGTTTGGCTCGGTTGCCAGAAGCCTTCAGGGCCATAAAAGGCAGCATTCAGGGCTGCAGGAGGCCGTGTGTCTTGCTTTCTAATCCCCAGCAGGAGGTCGGTCGCTCCAAGACTAGCAGTTATGATTTACTGGCACACAGGTGCCCCATGCACACCTGGCACCCACATGTGGGTCTGAGGCCAGTTCCCGGAACATCCCCGAGTGACCCTACCATTCTGAGTCCACTGTCAGCACCAGCATTTCAGGTCACTGCTGAAGATCTTTGTCTGCACTTGTGTGAGATGCTTTTAGGCTCCAATACAGTTCTGGAGGTCAGGACTCTGCCTAGTCCCAGGGAGCTCCAGAGTACCCCAGGTTCGTCCTGGACCCATGGCCCACTTGCCACTCTGCTGGGCGGCTCAGGCCCCTGGGGCCATGTCTGTGTAGGTTCTCAGTTCAGGTCACCTCCAGGAAAGAGCTCCTCATTTTGTCCACTTCAGCGGAGTGATGTGCTCTAGGTCCCCAAGCCTGAGACAGACAGGAGAGCTGGTGAAATCCTACCTGAGAAAAGCATGGACCAAACATCCTGGAGAAGTTACATCCCCCATTTCCTGCCCTCAGTGTGTCGAAGCTGAGGTTTCTGCCCACCCAGTGCAGGCTGCCTGCTTCCTCCAGTGGGGCTGGGTGGACCAACACGGGCGCTGCTCAGGTGTGGAAGGGAGTGCAACGTAAGCTGTGCCCCAAACTTAGTGCACTGCGTGAGGTGGGGGTGGGGAGAGCCCTGCTGTCCCTCCCTGGAGCACCCAGCGTGTCCTCCCTCCACTGCCTCAGGCGCCGTTTGATCTCCTGACTGTTCAGTCCTTGCTATATTCCAAATTTTGATTTCTGACACCTCTTCCTGGTGGCTGGAGCAGCCACCGATGCCCAGTCCAATATGCATGTTGTTAAAATCACGTTTTACTGCCTGCTCAAGTTTTTAGTCGGTGTTTTTTCTACATATCAATTTCCTTCCCATGTTTTAAAATTCCCTGTAATTGTGATGGGGTGGGACAGTGAACGTAGCCTGGAGCAGCATTTGAGCTTGAAGCAAATGCTGTGGGCACAGATCCGTGTGTCCCAGAGGAGCCTGCCTTCCCTGTTGTCTGCGGGATGGAGAACCAGGGCCTGGCTGTGCCATAGGGGCAGTAACAACACTGCAGCACCGCATGGGGGAGATCAGGTCTGCCCGGAGGTCACCGTTTGTGGGGCTGGCTGGGGGCAGAGCACTGACCGAGAACCTGTGCTTCAATGGCAGCACTCCTGAAAACCACAAGACCTGCTGGTTCTGATAGTTTCTCAGGGTGACCACCCGGGGGAGGGACTGGGCTGAGAACCCTTCACCTCTCATCTTCCAGAGGGGTTGGCTGCTCTGCCACCATGTTGGCCACTATGGTGTCACTCCCTGGCAGCGTCCTCTGATGAGGGCAGCACAGTGTTGCCAGCAGAAGGCTCCACTGCACTAGAGGTGGCTTGGCAGGCATGTCACACCTCTGCCACCTTTCTGCAGAGAGGACACAGGGCCTGCTCATAAGGTAATATCCGGTTTCCTCTTGGGCACAAAGATAGCCATTTTGCAGCTGTTGCTCAAATACAAATCTAGGGTTGTAGAAAAATATTTCTCTTATAAATTAATATAACCCAAAAAACTATAAATGAACACCAAAGCATTATGTGAAAACATTTCATTCTAGAACGGGGCTGGATTTCTGCTTCTCTGTGTCAGTAACAGTTTGTGACAGCTTGTTTAAAGGAATCTTGGGGCAGCTCCACAGAAAATCCATAGGCGATAATAAACAGGCTCAGTGTTCTTAGAGACAAGCAAATCATTCAATGCAGAGAAATAGGCTAAGTTTGAAAATGTGAAACCAGCAGTGTCTCGCCAGCACACATCAGACACCGGCTTGCACATATTGCTTTACCCAAATCCCCTCTCCACCCATCTGCCCATCTGATCAGGCTTCCAGTCACTGCCCTGTGAGCAGAGCCCTCTGAGGGCGACATGCGTGGTGCTCTTGGCCCCACAGGGATGCACACCTGCGCCCATCCTTGCTGCCTCACTCCGCTCCTCCAACACCATCTCGCAGGGTTCCGGCTAGCCATGGCCCTTCTCCAGCCTGCTAGCTTCTATAGCCTACATTTATTTATTTATTTATTTATTTATTAGAACCAGCAATTGAACTCAGGCCCTTGCACTTGCCAGGGAAGCACTTATTCCACTCAGCCATCTCCCCAGCCCCTTACAGCTCACTCTTGGAGCTCATAGTCTCCTTCTGCCAAGGAACGAGGGTGGGCAGACACTGGCCAAACCCGAGTGCACAGTGGTTCCGCAGAGGCCAGGCCAACCCCTGAGCAGAGCTGCTGCCCTTGCCTGCCCATGGGCAGTGGTGAGGAGGGAAAACCGTGTCTCCTGACCTCTTTTCCATGGTGTTTGTTGTTTCACTGGCCCTGTGTGCTGTCTGATCCTTGAAAGGAATTTTCTGAGGGTCTGTCAAGCATGCATCTGACTGCCCTGTCCCCTGCTGCCCCTGGTGCATGAGATCTGTGCGTGTCCACCTTCTGAGGTCACAAGAATGCAGCTGTCCTTCGTCTGAGCTCTAGCACTGACCTTAGGTTTCATGCTCTCTGGCACGCCTCCAACTACCCTGCCACACCTCCACTCTGCTCGTTTGATTCTTCTACACTGGAAGGGATTGAGATGAGAAGAGTGCATGGACATGTACCCTCATGCTCCTCCAATGGCTCCACTACTCCCAAATAACTCTGGGTTCCCAGGACAGTGGTGTGCAGTGCGTTATGGCCACGCTCTGGGTTCCTAAAGTGATACAGTTGGCCTGTTGTCTCCTGAGAATTTTCAATCTAGCTAAGATTAATACATTCAAATCATGAGGTCTGAGCTTCTGTACAAAGAAATCCTTAAAGCCACATACCACTTGGTGTCTTTAACACCACATGCTTAGCCCTGGGGGACTCGGGAGGTGTCAGGTGATGGAGCTCAGGGTTGGGCCTTCATCAAGCAGATACTGCTAGGGGCAGTGGACTCTGGACAGGTGAAGGGCACCTGGGAGTGGCACTAGGGCAGGGTTCTCATCATTGTTCCAGTGAGGGATACACTCAGGAGGCTGGGGTGATGGTTTCCTCCAGTAGCCCTCAGTCTTAAAAACCTATCAGGTAGGAAAAGGCAAATCACAGCCCTTTCCAGAAAAATCGTCCCACACAGTTCAGAGGTAAGTGTGTGAGGTTCACCCTGCTATGCCATGCTATTGGTGTCCACAACTGATGGAACAGGGAGGGTTCAGGCCAGGTGAGCCCTCCCAGTCTCTGAGAAAATGAGCTTTGAGATAATTTGTTAAGAATAAGAAAGATGGTGGAGAGTAGATGATGCTTCAGGTGGGAGAGACATTTTGAGCCACAAAGCAGAGATAAAAAGGAGGGATTTATAGTTAATAAAACCAAGAGATGTGCCAAAGAAGAGTTTTTATTCAGGGACTACAGAAATTAGTGCTGCTCTTTTGCTTCTGCTTTTTGTTTCATTGCATTTATTATGCATATCCTTCAGGAGGTTAGGATTTCCTTAACAGTCATTGATTGCAGAGCCAAGAGACACAGGCACTTGTGCAAGTTCTTTGAGTCTGCTCTGTACCTGAACTCCACCGACGAGCCAGTAGCTGCTGGACCAGCAGCTGTAGCTTCAGGTCAGATGGGCAGAGCCCTGAGGAAGGTCAGAGCCCTGAGGAAGGTCTGAACCCTGAGGAAGAACTGAGCCCCAAGGAAGGACAGATCTCTGAGGAAGGACTGAATCCTGAGGAAGGACTGACCCCTGAGGAAGGACTGAGCCCAGAGGAAGGACTGACCCCTGAGGAAGGACTGAATCCTGAGGACAGACTGAGCCCTGAGGAAGGACTAAACTCTGAGGAAGGACTGAGCTGCCATGTGCTCTGCAACTGGACAATTTGCCAGGTTCAGGTGCAGCTTAAGAGAACAGTGCTTACCTGCAATGAGCCTTTCCTTGCCCTAGCCTTGTTAGATGAGCACTTGTATATGCGACTAGGATGTTGATTTCCAAATCAGACGTCATCTTGAGTCCTCAGTGGTGGAGGCTTTCTGAGACCTCGTTGGTGGAGGATGGGTCCATGAGGCTTGGCAGTAGTTAACAGTGTAACTCAGAAACACACAGAGTGATGTCTGTGTGAACACTCCTGCCCAGTGCCTCCTCAGCTAGGTGATTTTCTGAAAACTGCCATTCATGCACGTGGAATAGGTCTCTCAAAGCGTACTCATGCCCGCATAAAAATCACTTCACTATGCTTGACAGTTCTTGTAAGGTAATTGTTATTAAAAGTACTAAACCAGGAAGCAAATGTGAAAATAACTGTTCCTCAGTAAGGAGGGGCTTTTGCTCAGCATGTTTGCTGCAACTGCCTGGCTCTGTGTTTCACCTGAAGTGACTGTGTATCAGCTGGTGCCAACACTGCTGCTAGATGTGGTTGATTCAGGAGCTTCGCTCGGCTCTCCTTGTGACACCAAGATCATTCTGAATCATGACTTAAAAATGGCTGCTTACCCTGTGACAAACTGTCACTTTTGTCCTCCTTCTGATCTTTATATGAAGACAGGAATGCCTTTCCTCATCTGTGTCATTGTAAAGGTTTCTGAGGAGGAGAAGCCTGCAGCTCACGCTCAGGTAGTGGAGACACTGGCACTGGCTCTTTATTAGGTCCCTTTCTCTGAAGCTCCTGATCAGGTGGAAACCTCTGACCTCTGGTACCTAAGCAGGTGGCTGAGGTGGACAATTTGCCAGGTTCAGGTGCAGCTTGTGGGGCCCACTGGTGGTGGTGACCTTGTGGGGCCCACTGGTGGCCTCGTCTGCAGCTAGAGAAGTTCCCACATGACCTCGACATTCATGGAAAGTGCTCAGAGCCTGCTGTCTCCAGGGTCAGCCCCAAGGAGCTCCCGGCCTGCAGAGGGACCCACCCTGCTTCTCTCTGAGGACAGAATGTTGGGCTGCCTGCATTACATAGTCACTGAATTTCAAGAAGTAATTGATGCATGAAAAGCTGTGAATAGGAGAAGATGTTGGAAACCCAGTTAGACAGGTTCCTCCCCAGATGTTTGGATTTGTGTCTCCTTGATTTATTAACCAAGCCCAGGGACAAATCCCCATGGCTCTGGAGCTTCCCATGCTAAGAGGAAGGGGGCACCCCAGGCAAAACCAGTGTGAGAGATCTGTGAACAGAGTTCTCTGGTAACGTCCCCCTGTGGTGTGGACTCCAGGAGGCAGACACTCCATCCTCATGAATACACAATTTGAATCCAAGCAAGGAAAGTGGAAAACAAAATATGATTATTCATTGATCACTAAATAATGCCCCTGGAAGATAGTGCAGAAGCTGTTGCAGTGCAGGGCTTGGCCTGCTAGGGGACAGGACTGGATGTGAGACCTTCCTTCAACCCTGGGAGTCCTGGAGCAGCGGTGGAGGAGCCAACTCAGACAAGCACCCAAGTGGAGTTTCATCATTTCCAGCTTTGGCTGAGTGGGGTGCTGAGGGTGGTGGCTCCAGAGGCTGCTTAGGAGACTTCTAAAGTGAGTCCTGGCCCTTACCCCACTGTGTCACCCTTTGAGCTCAGTTTACCTGTGAGTGGAGAGTACCACCAATTTCCAACTCCACCCATATTAGTAAATGCCACTGGCATAGGGCTCTGGGTATAGGCAGTGGCACTTCAAGTGCCCAAGTACGCTGTAGCCCACTTGCACTCAGGAACAGGGGGCAGGGCTGCCTCAGAACCTGTCCCTTCCTGTTCAGTGCATAGCTGTCATGGGTGCTGGACACACGCCTCCACTGTAGAGGGCCATGGCATCAGCTGTTCAGAATACACCATTCTGGAGACAAAGCCTGTGCTGGGTGGCCCAAGCCTTCTGCCCAGGGAGCAGACTTCCAAGATTGGGCTATAAGATCAAGGAGGGACATTTGAACACTGTGGGTATTTTGGAAGCTATCCATAGAGCTATTGGGCTGGCATGCTGTGTGGACACTTCACAGTGAGCCGTGTGACTTCTGCCATCTCCGGGCTCTACTTACACTGTGGGGAGAGTGGGCTCCCTTGTCAGCCACCTCTGGCACCTCTGTCTCCCTGACAAGTGTGGGCAGCTATTTGTCTGCACAAAGTCCCTACAGACTTTAGTGTGATTGTAGAAAGCAGAGCACCGTATGTGTGGCTCAGGGTGCCAGTTAACTTTAGATGGCAGCTTTTAGATGCTCACTTGAAGGATGAGCCGTCCCAACCCCTCTGTTGGGGGTGGGAGATGCTATTGATACCTACAGGATGCTACTGATACTGGCACTGGGCTGGGATAAGTCCTTCTTAAAGAGGACAGCAACCAAGAATGTTATGCCCTGACTGTGGCCCATGCTCTGGGTGATGCATGGTTTAAAGAGCAGGTGAAGGGCATTCACAAGACATTCCTGACACAGAGCCATGCTCTGGCCTGCTGGAGAGCCTTACAGTATAGCAAGTGTGATGTTGGTACAGAGCTTCAGGAGGAACAAAGTGAATGTTTGTTCTTTATATACAAGGCAGCATGCAAGGAAATAAATGAATCTGCCCATTTGCTGGGGTGGCTTTGAGGTCCCCTGGGGGGTGAGCCAACCTTCCCTGTTGGCATCTTGGGTTTCTATAGCTTTAAGTAAATCACTTTGTTTTGAGTTGAAAAACACTATTTTGGAGGCAACTGCATTCTAATTTTCCCATTCTAAAGACAGGCTTTGAAATGCACACATATTGGCCAACAGAATGTTTCTTGGTTTAAGAACTAGTTGATTGGTCAGATTTAGGTCAGAATTTCATAGCAAATCTTTCCATGAAACCTCTAAACATCAACACATTGCAGATCAAAAGGTGTCTGGCCTCCAAGGGTGTAGGCAGTCGGACATAGACTGCGTTCCAGAAGAAGGGTAGAGGAGGGCAGTGGGTAGGTGCTGGGGGCTTGGAAAACAGGTCACCACTCAAAGGAGGAGTCAGTGTCCTTGGGCTCAGGAGCTCCTCATCGGGAACGTCCACAGAATATGTATTTCGGGGTCTCCAGCATAGCTAGCCATGCTCCCAAGTCCTTTGTGACACAAGTGGACACTGGTGGCAGCTGAGAGCATCATGCCCTGACATGAACCTCCCAGGCCCCGCTTCTGGGTCCATCAGGACTTGCACTGGGTTGACAGCCAGTTGGCCTTTCCATGAATTTTACCACCTCTTTCCTGGCTCACTGGCTGTGAAGGCTGCTGGGACTTACCTCCATGAGGAGCTGATGTCTCTCTCAGGTTCAGCTCCAGAGCTAGCAAGCACCCACAGGTCCCCTATAGCCCAAGGAGCAGAGGGTGGTGGAGGCTGAAGCTGCCCCTGAACTGGTGCCATGATGGATGCGTCTGTCACTGCAGCCAGCAGACCAGTGTCTTGCAGCTGCTGCCGCCTGGCTCGATGGCTTGGCCTCCTGGAAGGGACGAGGCTGGCTCTGGTGGCCCTTCCAGTGGACTTTAAGAGTCGTCCTCTGACCTACCCCAGCCTCAGAGAGGAGATCTGGTTCCCCCGTCTCTGCATCTACTGTGGGTCACGGGACCGATCAGTTTGATCCCCGAGTGCCAGGACAACAGGAAACGCTGGTTCCCTGTGGTGCTTCTGGCCAAGAAGCCGGGCTGGGGCGAGTCCAGCCCTGTTGTTTCGAAGCCGATGGGCTGGGGATGAGGCCTGTTCATTGAGCCTGAGGCGGAAGGGACGGCACTGAGATGGACATCTTGGGAGAAGATACGTGTGGTCTAGGCAGAAACTGGCAGGAGTGGGTACCCAGGTAGCCTCCACCATCATGGACTCTGGTTGGCCAGTGACTGTGGGAGACGGCCGCCAGAGCTCTGTGGCCCGGTCACCAGCCGCAGACCTGGGGCTCTGGTCCCCTCGTCCTGTCCTGTGGTGAGAGTTAGTTCTTTCTGTGGAAACAGCCCTCCACACCGCCAGGCTGGTTAGTGCTGGGGCTTGAGCACTGCGCTGCGCACAGCTGCGCACGCTGGCAGATGCTTTCGCCCACAGGTCCCGGGTTTGGGGCCTGTCACCATCTACCAGCCTGATCCAGCCCCTCAGCTGAGCACAATAGGACATACCACTGTCAAGTCACTGAGCTTGACTTAAAATCTGCTCCTTCGAAACACACTCTGCCAAGCCCGCCCGTCTATACTGCTGTCCTCGGGAGCAGCCGTCCTCTCTTCTGCCGCCAGTGGCCCCATGGCAGCTGCCTGTGTAGAAACCATCCCGTGGGCAGCCTGCTTGCATTCTGAGAAGAAGCTGGCGTGTCCTGCTTGGCCCGGGGAGGTTCCCATCCCTATGCACTCATGTACCAGTCCGCCAGCCAGACTCAGGCAGCCACCATGCGGCTAATTTTGGGGTCACAACTATTTTTATTTATTTATTTTTGAATTTTCATAAATTGCTCAGCATGTCTCATAATTTCCTTTTTCTTTTCTTTTTTAGTAATCCTCCTGTTTCTAACCTCCCAAGTGCTGGCATTACAGGTGCGGTCACCACACCCAGTCTCAATTGCTGGCTCAGTGTGCCCCCGGGGGGCAGGGCCTGCATGGCATGCCATGCCAGGGATTGAACCCCTGATGCTGTGCTCTGCCTAAGCAGGTGCTTTAGTCCGCTGAGCTATCTGGCCAGCCTGAGTTACAATGTCAGTCTGGAGAAAATTAATGTTTTCTTTGAATGACATTATGAAGGACTTTTTTGCAAAATTTTGAAAAAAATTTTAAACATGGCTGCTAAATTTTAAACACAGCTATCTTTTGACTGCTGTGGTCACTGCTGAGAACCTGCTTCCCAGCAGGCCCACACACAAGCAGGCTGGACACCGAGCAGATGTGTTTTCCTTCAGGCTAGAAAAGTAACCATGCTTCGCTGTGGTCCTGATATCTGCCCTGAGGAGGCAGGGCACGCAGAGCTGCTGGCGGGCAGGCAAGGAGTGAGGCAGAAGATGAGGGCTCGGAGGGGGTGGCCGGACTCCCACTCAGGGCTGCAGAGGAGGAGGTGCTCGAGCAAGCATCGGGGGCTTCTGTCGGGAGGGACGGTGGCACTCAGTGTGGGCTGGGCCCTTGGTGTCCTGGAGGGGGACCTGTACTTTGGTGGGACTGGACTATGGGGCAACAGCAAAATGCAGAGCATTTTCTTACTACTTGTTCTGTCGCAAATCAAAGATAGAATGCAACGTTAGGCAGAGGGCTAAGAGATTGTGAGAAAGTGTTTGAAGAAAGTAATTCCTGTAGGGTTTAGTCCACATGCACTTGCTTTGGGTGGAGCTGGCATCATTTATAAATCTGGATGTAAAGTATGCACAGATTTTAGTAAAGCTGATCATAGGGTGTTTAGGGTTGATTCCTAGAAGGTGTTGGAGAGTCACAAATGCTCACAGCAGAGCATTTGGGCCCAGCATACTTGCCTATAGTGCCACCATATTTTGGCACTGGGTGGGATTCGGGTTGCCATCAGCCTGAGCTTCTGGGAACCCTGCCTCCACACTCACTGCTGCCCATGGCTTAGCTCTCACCTACTCAGGAGAAGGCTTCTATGTCCATAGTATTTTCTTGTCAAGTCTTGAATGATCCCTTGCATTGAAAACTGATTAAAACTGGGGATGGATCTCAAAAAGCAGAAATTCTGGCAGCTGCCTGGCATGGGATCAGTTCCACCTAGAGGCTGGCCCCAGCCCATCAGCCGCAGAACTGACCCATGGGTATAGGGAGCTGTTCTCCATGGTGTTACTTGTTATGCCATCCTTAATTTCTATTTTGAAATTTGAAAGAAACAAATTCTGATTGCTGCAATGAAAGCAGTTGCCCAGTGCTCTATTGATATGACACCTGGTCCAATGCCCAGAGAGTTAAAGGAGGGCCTAAGACCGAGGCGATGAGGGCCCAGATGGCGTGGGAAGCCCTTCTCTCCAGAAGGGCAGTGATTTCCCTGCAGGCCCCCGGGCTCAACCCTGCTGTTCCATTCTGTTCTATTCCATTCTGTTCATGTTAGCTGTGCTGTGCAGTGTCGTGTCATGCCATGCTGTGCAGTGCCGTCCCATTCCATTCCATTCCTCATGGCTCTGGGTTTCCAAAGATGCTATTTGACTCATCTTTGGTGAGCTTCGCTGCCTGCCTTCCAGAGCCCATCCTCTCTGGTTCTGGAGCCCAGGGGTACTCGACACCACTACTTTGTCCTGTGTGCTTTCTGCTATCTGTAGCCTCTAGAGGAATTCGCTGGTGAAGGGAATCTGACTGAGTCCTCCAGACTATACAGAGACCACAAACCTGGAGAATGGGCAGTGGCCAGTGGTGGTCTCTGTGGCCCTGCCCCTTGCAAGGAGCCAGAGGCCAGCCACCAGCTCCAGCATCTACTCCCAGGCCCACTCGCTTAGCAAGAGAGGCCTGAGCACCTTAGAAGGAATAGGACTTGCCTTTTCAGCACACACTCTCGCCCTTCACAGCCTGTGGGGAAAAGGCTGTGGCTGCACACACTGCAAGACAGACGTCTGTGGAGCATGTCCTCACCTGAGAGGAGGGAAGGGCCTTTGGCCTCGAAATGTGATTCACAAGGGAAGTTTCGTTCATTGCAGGTGACTACAAGGATTAAATTTTCACAGGCTCATGATCTTGTTATCAGAAAGATATAAAAATAGCTATATAGCACAGAAAACCACTGATAGTAAAGATAAATGAACTAGGGTTTTGGGGGAACAGTTTGTTGGATTTGATAGCATTATTCAAACTGCTCAAGGTGGACGAGATATAAAAGCCCAGGCTGGGCCCGTGATTCAAGCCATGCTGGGTCTCCTTGCATGGACACATGACGCTATCTCAAGTGAGTGCACCCCTGTGGCTCTGCCCTCCTGGCTCCAGGGTGGATCTGGGCCAGGAGACAGGTGATGGCTATCAGCTCCTTGGAATAAGACTGACTTCTACGCCCTGCAGGCCTCGTGAATGGCCAGTCTCTGCCTGCAGTGCAGCCTAGGAAGCACCCGACACCCCTCACCCAGCCTTGGGAGGGTGGCAGAGGTGGAGGGTGGTGTCCGGGGCCTTCTTCATGGCACGTGCAGTGATAAGGTCACCCCTGGTGTGCAGTAGGTGATAGTAACCTGAGCCTCCCCTTACAGCAGCAGCAGTGTGAGGGTCGCCCTCCAGGAGTCACCACAAATGCTCTCTGGGTGACTGGCTATGCTGCGTGAGCTAAGGGAGATGGTGGGGCTGTGCTAGAAGGAAGCTAAGCCTGCATGTCAAGAGGAGGGGCAGCAAGGAGCAAGCACAGTGTCACAGTCCTTGCGTGTCCTGTGGATGTGCACAAACGTGATTTCATGTGTCACTCGATGCCTTGAGCACATGGCCCGTGCAGTGCTCTTGCTGGACATGCTCCTGGTATCCCTGTCACAATGCTGTGAAGCTTGGCCCTTTGGTCTCAATGAATGGGAGTGAGAGATGGTCCCAAATAGGCGATGGGGTCATGCAAGGGCCGTGACACCATGCTACAGGTAGAGCTGAGTTGTGTGAGCAGCGTGAAGCCACACTCAGTATGCTATGAAGCGTGTTGCTTCGTAGCCATCGACTTAGGAGCCATCTACCTAGAGTGGTCATTGTCAGTCTGGAGCTTTTCCAACTCTTTGGCTCTTTGGCAGAAGATGCACAGACAGGCAGATTGCTTTCCTGTGTGGTGTGCTGAGGAAGAGCAAGTTTCTGGGCCAGGAAGCAGCAAGAAGGACGCTGCCCTCGCAGGGCCTCGCAGGCACAAGACCTCCTGCAGGCCAGACTGAGGTGCCATAGGCTTGCCCTCCAGGGTGTGGCCTTGCCCATGGGATGAGCAAACCAGGATGCCCCACTGCCCAAGCTCAGGAAACCTATGGGTCTGCACATACCCTCGGGAACCCTGCACTCTTGGGGCCCACTCTTCCCTGCCACCTCTCTCCTTGCAAGCTCCCGTGGGTCCTTTCACACTGAACTCCCACCCATGGGCTCTTCTTCCTCCTGAACATGTAAGCTGCTCAGGACTCAGTCCAAAGCCTTTGTTTAACATCATAAAAAATACATGAGAAAATATAAAAGCCTGAAGAAAATTCAAAGAACAGAAAGATGGAGAGGATAGAAAACAGACTTGACACATAAGAGTAGCGATATTTTTGTCTTGAGATTGGAAAGTTGTAGTTTTTCATTAGTGCCCCTTTGTGGACAATGGAACCTTACTCATTGCGCTACCAGAATGACACCCTGGATGTGGAGGCAGATTTGTTTACATTGACAGGCACTATGAGGATCATTCCCAGAATACCAGGCCTCACATGCCTAGGGAGGGCAGGTTGCATAGGGCTGAAAGGGGAAGGGCAGAAGCAGCATAGCTGGTTGTCTTCGACCAGCTTTTACAATATGCATTAAGGTGACCAACTGTGCATCCCAGTGACCAGCTGTTTCTCAGAACAGAAGTGACAGACAGGTGCTATGCAGCTGAGCTATAGACCCTGACCCTTAGAACAGAAGTAACAGGAGCTGTTGGCCAGGCAAGTAGTGGAAGCTGAAGTGCCCCGGCTGGGGGAGGCAAGTTTTTGCTGCGGTTGTTGGCCTCAGTGTTTTGTACACTCTGAGCAGATCAGATCGGCTTTTCACCAGTACACTGGGAGCTATTCCTAGTCATGCAGCTCTGGCTAAGCACCTGTGTCATCACAACCCAGGCTAAGGCCCTGAAATGCATAGGCCACACAGGGGATGTGCTGCTCCCCAGGGCCGGCCCGCACATGAGCTGCACAATTTACACAGAAGTACTTTGCCTGGTGTGAGCTTTAGGTTCTCCCGGATCTTGGTATGTAGGCAATGAAGAAGCTGCTTGGCTCTGTTCAGTCCTTTATCACGCCCACCTTTATGGAGATGGCCCTGAGGCAGCCTGGATGCCCCAAGGACAGACAGCAGTGCCAGTGGGGAAGCAGGGAGCTAGGCTTCTTCCTCTCACACACACTGCAGGGCTACAGAAACAGGATTCGGGTTATTCTATAAAATTCAACTGGGGACTATGCCAATGCCCGCGTTCCTGGGACAGCTCTGCACAAGCGTGCTCTCGCATGTCCAGGTCTCTGCTCTGCCCTCCCTCCTCCTGAGCTGCCAGCCTGGGCCTCCACCATTGTCTTTGGCTAATAAGAGATGTCCCAACACCCATATGACATGCATCTCTGCATTCCTCCTAGAATACTACTGTCCTGGGGAGGGGAGTCTGAGCCCCTGGATGGAGCTCCCAGGAATCTCAGGAGGTCCTCTGGCCTCCAGGCTCCTGGCTGCGTGGCCACTGCACTCATTGCAGACTCAGGTTCTTCACACCTGTGCTGCTGGTGCCTGGGCCTCCTGCCAGCTCATGGGGCTGTGGCTCCAGGGGCAACTCTCTTGGGATGGAAACAACAGTCTGGAGAGGGTAAGGTCTGGGGTCCCAGCTCGTCATCTAGGGCAGTGAGAAGGCCTAGTGGGGGTGCTCTGAGTATGTGTCTTCATGGGGGCCAAACATTCTTTCCCACAATTCAGCTTTGATTTTCTACCAAATTGATGTTGAACTTGGGTCTCTCTCTCTCTCTCTCTCTCTCTCTCTCTCTCTCTCTCTCTCTCTCTCTCTCTCTGTGTGTGTGTGTGTGTGTTTCTCTGTCTCTGTCTCTGTCTCTGTCTGATTCTCTCTCCTTTCAGTTTAGCACAGAGGCTTTAGGTAGAACACAGTTTGTCCACTAAAATCTGACTAAGTCTGTATATACTGGTCTGTGATTTCAGGGTTCCAGAAACCTTTGTGCCCCAGAGTTCTCAGGAGATAGTAGGATCAATTCTGAGGCTGAACTAAGAAAGTTACATTTGCTACCTATCCTCGGAGGGCATCTCATGTCTAGTGACAGATTTACCCTCTCGCTTGCATCCCTCTGTGGATGGGTCAGACTAGCTAATGATTGGATAGGAAGTCCTGTGCTCTGGGACAGAGGGGCTGGAATGTGGCCCGGTTTCTGATAAGGTCAGACAAGACATTATCTTGTTATCTGCCACTTTTTTCATTTCTTACCTGTCTTACTTTTTTTGTATGTTTAACACAATCCATGTAAGACCAAGGGGACCCCGACTTGCAGATTCCAGGCCAGTGTGGGAGGCTCCAGATCTCCGGGCGTCCTCCCAGCCCCACACACTCCATGGCCCATAGCTGCTTCCCTCTGTCTCCAGGCTGCTTCTCTGCCCCAGTCCTGCAGGCCATCCTGGTGTGTCCTTTGTCCCGTGTGGGCCCAGAGATGCCATCCCCCTTGTGGTGGTGACATGCGCTGTTCTTTTGTTGCTAGTCATTGTCCCTAGAGCTGTGACATCTCCTCCTGTCAAAGGCCAGAGTGAGTTCAAATCTCCATCCTCATGCCCAGACACCAGGATGTGGGGACTCTGAGGCTTCAGCTGGGGGGAAAGAGTCTGGTCCAGTTCCTCACCAGGTCCTGGCATGAAAATTTGCCTCTCTGGTGCTCGCGGAATGCGGGCAGAGCCTGACGAGTTCCTACTGGGCCTTCCTGAGCAGAAGGCTTTTTCTTTTTCCATTTCTTTACTCAAAATGAAGTTCCGTGTCTTCATAGATGAAACCAAAAAGCCCTCTTGGGGGGCTGGAGGGCTTCTCAACTGTGAAGTGAAAATCTTTAGCAGAGACTTGTGCATAATAGGTACATGTTTTATGCCACAACTAAAAACAATGTCCAGACAAGACTGTGATATTTCAGAAGTGGTCCCCACTCCTTCACTGATAAATCTCCTTCACTGCATCAAGGAGTCCTACAGCTCTACGTGTCGTAGTCTAGTACTTCACAGTGAATGCGCATTATTTTTAACTAAGGATACCGTGATACTTTCTCTTGCTTGGTGAGACATGATTTAATTAGTGGCTCATGCCAGCCAGCGTGGACACCAGCCAGTCCACCTTGTCGCATGCAGCCTTCCTTAAGGCTGTTCAGTGAAGGGAATTCTCTAGCAAGGGCTCCTTTCTCCCTTATAGCTGTGCCTTTCCTTGCCTGCTCTGTGCAGCACCTCTCAGGGCCAGTGGAGCTGGAGCAGCTGCCAGAGCCAGCGCAGAGCCTGTGCAGCCCTGCTGCGCTGGTGTCTGCTCCCTCCGGTCCCAGGGCCCAAGGCTGGCATTTCGGGTGCTTCACCCTCCCTGCCACTCTCCCATTGCTGATGGTCAGTCCTGCCCTGGCTGCAGCCAAGCTATCGCTTGGCTTTTGGAGGTTTCTGGACGGTTCAGCCCCGGCACGTCTTTCTGCCACAAACTTTGCAGATCTTGTTTTCTGCCAAGAAGACTGGGGGAAATCTGCAGATGTTGAGGCTCTTTAAAAGGATGGCTAAGGGCATCTTTCTGGTGCTAGTAGGGTCTCTCGCTTAGCCAGTCTTCAGAGCTTATCTCACCAGAGCCTTGGGGTCCACTCAGAGGAGAAGCAGCCCCTGCCCACACCATAAAGGCTGGCAGGTGCAGCAGCAGGGTGCAGGCCTGGCCCAGGAGCTGCCTTTTCTTTCCTTTTGTGTGCATCTTTCTTCTTTTTCTAGCAAACTCTTCTTAGGTTTTCTTTGTGTTTAACAGAACAGAAACAATGAAAGGAAAGCTTGTATTTGCATAGACTAGAAGAATTAAAACCACCCAAGGATGTCCACTTCTGGTCACTGCCCAGACAGAAGCCACATCCCAGGCCACTCTGGACAGAGGGAAGGCTGAGGGCTGTGGTGTCAGTGTAGTTCCATGAGGGCCTGAGTAGGGAGGGCACTTTGGAGAAAAGAGACCCCAAAGTGAGCTAGTGTCTCCCAAGTTATCCTGAATTTGGGGTCAGAAGATGCTCTCGGGCTTGGGGGCTGCAGGGAATCTCCACTGGGAAGAGAGGGAAGCGAAGTCATGCAGCTGTGCTTCCCTTGTAATGTACCTTGAGCATGCTCGGCTCTGCTGCTGTGGTTCATGTGACAGTGGGATCTGAGAACCTTCATTCTACCCGGTGACCCACTGAGTATTAGACACTGCACTTCATCATGACTATAACTCCAAAATCAGCATCTGTGCTTGACAGTGAGCCTGGGCACACTCTTAAAATTCACTAATATTGAGGCAGCCCAGCACACTGATTTCCAAATAGCAAACATCATCTTTTTCCAGACACAGAGACAATACTTGTGTGAATTATGTTTAGTTGTATATTTTTTCCAGGTTGTCCTGGGGCCAAAAAGCATGAATTTCTGACAAGTGTATTGGATGCGCTGTCCACCGACATGGTCCATGCTGTCTCTGACCCATCCTCGGCATCTGGCAGGTAGGCTGTGCCCGTGTAAGAAGCTCTGGGAACCCAGAGCTCTGGGAAGCTCAGTCAGTCCAAGTATTAGGTATCTGAGACCCGGGATCTTATCTGAATGTGGCAGAGCTCAAGGGAAAGAGTCTACTCCATGCCCTCATGGACTTTCCAGAGAGTCAAACATCAGCTGTCCCCTCTCAGAGCTAGCAATCATTCATTTATGTACTAAGGGACACTTTCTGGCAGGCTCTCTGGTGTGCTCATCTCCTTAACACTTTGGCCTTCTACCTGTCAGCCACCACAGCTCTCGCTGCCTCTTCTGTCTACAATGCTCAAAAGCTTTGGGTCCCCTTAGCAAAAGAACTTCTTTGTCACCTTGCCGTGTTTGCTAAAGACAACTTGGGATAAGCGGACAGTGCTCACGAAAATGCCTCTACAGGTTAATAAATGAAATAAGGTAAACATCATCTAGAACTCCACTTTTCACAGCACAATCTTGGAAATATGGTGCCCATATGAGAACTGAGATGGACAGCACAAGTGCACTGCCCTCTGAGGCGCAGCTCCCAGCCCTGGCAGCGCTACCGGTGGAGTCCCCGTGGCCTACACAAGCCTCACTCATGTCAGGAATGACTGAGTTGTCCAGGAAGGGCAACATGGGCCCAGGAAGGGCAAGGAGGGCTGAAAACACACCCTTTCCAGCGACAGAAAGATGCAGTTAGTAGTTGAAGCAGCTTCAAGGTCAACCCAATGCCAGCTAGTCTAGGGAGGTCTTACATACTCATTTCTTAATCTGTAAAACTTTATTTGCAATGAAAGAGAAACTGTCTAGTTACAGCCTTTAATATTTTTTTTCATGTACATCTTTCCATCTGTGTACCTTCATGTGTATTCCACATACCTGTGAGGAAATGTTCATGTGTAGAGCAGAAACCTGTGGCTCTGGGTTACAGGTACGTGGCATTCAGGAGGGGCCTTTTGTCCTTAAGAAGATGGCTGAGCCATTGTGACAACTCCTTGCAGCACTTGTGACCCTGAGACCTACAGGGAAGGTTTCTGTTTACTTTCTTTGCTAGGTGTTAGCATCTGCTCAGGGGACACGGGGCAGCAGTGGGGCTCTCAGGAGGTAGCTACAGCTTTGCTGGGTCCTGACCCAGTCCTGCCTTTCCAGGCACTCAGAACCAGACCCAAGCCACACCCTGGAGGAGAGGGTGGTGCACTGGTACTTCAGACTGCTGGATAAGAATGGCAGTGGAGACATCGGCAAGAAGGAAATCAAACCCTTCAAGAGATTCCTCCGGAAGAAGTCCAAGCCCAAGAAATGTGTGAAGAAGTTTGTGGAGTACTGCGATGTCAACAGCGACCATGCCTTGTCTCTGCATGAGCTGATGGGTTGCCTGGGTGCAGCACAGGAGGAGGGTGCCTCAGGCACCAGGAAGCGCCACAGTAAGTGCCCTCCTCCTCCCCACACCCCTGCTCTTGGTGGCCCTGTGGTGCCCTGCCTAGGTTTCAGAGATGCCTTACATCTATCTGCGGGTGCTGAGAAATGAGCCCCTGTCCCCAGGTTCCTGCCTTTGGTTACAGATGGCCCTTAGGATCAGCAGTAGGCCATCTGGGACTGAGACCTGATGTCTTGGTTACTCTTCTTGTTCCTGAGATAAAAATAACTAAGCTCAAAATCAGAGGCATAAAGACTTATTTAGCTCCTGGCTTTCAGAGGTTTCAGTCCATAATCAGCTGGCCCCAAAACACGGTGGCACATGGTAGAGGGCAGGAGTGTGTGGTGGGGGGGGGACAGTGGAAGCAGCAAGAGACAAGAGGGATGAGCTGCTTCCTGTCCCCTACACTGCACGTGGGCTGCCCACCCTAGGGTGGGCTAGCACATCCTTAGCCCCAGCACTGCACTCAGAATCAGTCACACACTCCAGATTCAAGGTCTAAGGCTGCATGAAGCTTTGGGGGACATCTAGACACAAATGTGGTCAGGGGCACATGGGGCCAGAAGGGCAGGAGCTGAGTGTAGCTCTGCAGCAGGGCCTTTGGGGCTCCATTTCCAGAGCTCAAGTCTCCCAGTGTGCTCCGCTTTGATTCTGGGAACTGCTGGAAATAAGCGGCCAATCCCGTGCTGGACTCCAGCTGTGAATATTCCTGCTTTCCAGACCAGTGGCCTTGACTGTTAGCAGCTGACATCTGTCCTGGGTGGGCCTCGCCCAGGTAGCCAGGGGCTTGAGGAGCAGAGGTAACCTAGGGCAGGGGGCGTCCCAAGCCTGGCAGAGCCTCACATTGCTGACTCATGCCTCTGGTTCTGTGATAGCTTCCTTGGTGAAGATATGGAGGGTAGGCACATGTGTCCTGGAGCGTGTGTTGTGCATGTGTGTCCTAAAGCCTGTGTCCTACATGTGTGTCCCACAGCCTGGGTCCTACACATATGTCTTAGAGCCTGTGTCTTGCAGCATGTCCAGCAGTCTGTGTCCTGCAGTGTGTCCTGAAGTCTGTGTCTTATAGTGTGTCCCACAGCCTGTGTCCAGCACGTGTATCCAGCAGCCTGTGTCCAGCATGTGTGTCCATGCTCTGTTCCAGAGCATGGCTATAGCATGTTCTCCGCACCCTCTTGCATGTGAACCTCTGAGCTGGGCAGGACTGTGGCTCCTGAGAGGGCCCAGTGGTGCACTGATGTTGGCCCCATTAAGCTCCCTGTCCCTAGAACTTGCTCGAGAGTCACGCTACATTGTGCAGACAAACCAGGCTGGGGCTGAACCCCTTGGCCATGCAGCCCTCCTCGCCAGTCTCACAGTGAGAAGTTAGTGAATATGGAGCCTCGCGTTCAGTTTGTTGTCTGAGGACAGTCCCTGCCATCTGGTCCACTCGTGCCAGAGCTGATGGCAGCAGGGACTGTGTGTTGTGTCCCAGGGAAGAGCTAAGCACGCAGTGGACACAGACTGTCTCTCCTGACAGCACTGTCGAGGAGAAGGGAAGTCTAAGCTACTGCAGAGTGCTGAACTGTCCTAAGCACATGTGTCCGCACTTATTTGAAAACTCTGCCCCCTTCCTCTGCCAACTCAACAAGTTATTATTTAGAAAAACTGGAAATTTGGTTAGAAAAATTAGTAAATAATTATCAACTTCTTTTGTTTTCTGTATTTTTGCTAATTAACCAAAGATGAGTATTTTATTCTAAAAAGTGAGAAATCAAGTGAAGGATATAGACAACTGTGGCCATTTATTCTGTTTCAAAGGTTTTTACACTCACCTACTTTGTAAAGAAGTTAACTCTTCTTCACTGTAGCTCATCTTGAGTTGGCCATGGCTGCTAATTAGTGACAGTGTTAACAGGGCAACAGAGAGCCCTGTGTGGCTGAACAGACCAGCTGGTGCAGACTACGTTTAAAGTATCACTCTGGGAGTATTAAAATTTGAATCTTTGGCCTAATTTTCCTTCACAAGAGTGTCCTGACATGTACATCATTAAAACCTATGTGAAAATAGCTATTGTTTAATACTTGTGCCGCTGGCTGGCTGCACTTAGATTTCACCTTTTCATGTAGTATTTCTACTTGTCTAAATAGAAGTAGAAATTAAGGTGCTAAGAGAAGACAGAGAGTAGAACTGAACAATTGCAGGGTTCACTCAGTAGAGCTTTGTTGCATAGCTACACATCCACAGTCAGTGGAAACACTGGAAGCGAGCGCCTTCTCCACCTTCCACATACCCTGTTGGAGCAACAGGAAATGGGTGCCACCTGGGATCTCCAGGCCCACAGCTTGCTTCTTCTGGTGAAGAAGCAAGACAAGAGATGGCCAAGACCGTCCTGTGTGGGGGAGGGACGAAGGGATGCACCGGGACAGCCAGGTTAGCATGAGTGAGCAAGTGCAGACGAGCTGGAAGGGGTGGGTGCACGTGCGCAGGCACTGAGCAGCGCGAGGCAAGCCTGAGCATGGAGTCAAAGTGCACAGGACCCAGGAGACCCTGGCTGGGGCCTGTGAAAGGCTTGGTTGGAAGGACTCATCCAGATGTGGTTTGAAGGTGTCAAGACGGGAAGAGCTGAAGGAGGGTGGTGGGTTGGGGTATGCAGAGCTCTGGGAGTGAGGACAGCTCACGCAGTATGGGGGTGCTGTGTGTAGAGAGCTCGCAAGGGCAGCCGGTGGACCTGTGGATGGTGGTGAGGACAGGAGGCTCGGCACAGCGGTGATGCCAGGAGTTTGCCCTAACAGTCAAGAGCCAGCAGCCCTATCCTGGAAATGGACCAGGAGAGACAGGCATTTTCAGAGCGAAGCTAGGGAGCCCAGAGTGATGGCAAGTGGTCCTCCCAGCACTCTAGGAGGCCAAGACAAGAGAATCACAAGAATGAGCTCAGCCTGGCAGCCTAGGAGACCCTCTGTCAAAATATTGAATAAAATAAAATTTAACTCAGTGTGAATGAAGGCTCTGGGTTTAATCTCCAGGATAGTATCATCAATCAATCAATTATTCAGTGGTAGCATCCAGTTTGTCCTGTCCCCTTGAGGCTGAAGAACCAGAAAACAGATACCTGGAAGATCTGGTCTCAGCCCTGCCCTGTGGGCATGAGCCCTTGAAGACAGCGGGGAAGAGCTCCTACTGAGAGCCTGGGATGTGCAGAAGAGGGGGTGAAGACTGAGGCACTGGAGCTCAGGGGGGAGGAGGACAGTGGCTACAGCAGGCCAGAGGAAGCCAGAGGCAGGAGGAGTGATCTGGAGGCCCACAGAAGGGGAAGCTAGCCACCCATTGGAAGGGCACAGAGCAAAGGCCGGGAGCCCAGGAAGCAATGAGGCGGGGGCACCCTCAGAGGTCTCACTGCGGGAGACAAAGGACACCGGGTCCCCAACACTCCCACAGAGCAAATAGAGTCTGTCACAGAACAGACTCAGCTCCCTAGGGAGCAGTGAAGACCCTAGAAGATCCTACCCTGGTTAGTGGATCTGTGCTCAGAATGGGACAAAAATGAAGCAGCCTTTAGAGATGCATGAGAGCTGTTGTATGGTTAGAAAATGATTGCACAGTGACTTTTTACAATCAGCTATTCCTAAGTATAAGGTAGATACAGAGAGAGATGTGTACTTAGTGTGCACAGTGCTGCAGTAGATGACACCCCTCAGGTGGCAGGGTCCCCTTTTTGAAATCAGTGTGTCTGTAGTGAAATGAAGGCGATCTGATGTGTAATGGTGTCTGTTTTCTCTGCAGCCCCCAGAGGCAATGCTGAAGGCACTGCTAATAGACAGGTGAGTGCGTTCCTGTACTGGCTTGGATGACTAGCCGCGGCCCTTACAGGCAGCGTAGATGCAGTGATGGGGACTGGAAGGGACAGCACTTTCCTGGAGAGGCAGCCTGTCCTGGCGGCCCCAGAGCCCTCTACTGCCCTGCCAGATCCTACTGATACTGCTTGTTTTTTAGCAGTGGCTATTCTGACTTCTCATGTCTCAAGAGGTGGGAGGAACAGGACACACTCTAAGGGACACAAGAACACTTCTTCTTTTAGTGCTCTGGGTAAGACAGGCACTTGGCTCCCACTGATGTTTCTGCTCCAGGCTGTGTGTGCAAAACATGAGTCTGTTTCTATGTCCACAACTCTCTAGGTGCAACTAGAGGACACAGCTGTGGCGTCTCCCCCAGTGTCCGTGCTGAGGCCTAAATCAGAGCATTTTCCAGGAGATGAGCAAGAGTAGACTTTGCCCCTGCCTCGGAGCCTGGCAAAGCCTCCTTTCTTTCTGACCTGGAGTCAATTTGCTATTTATTTTGTCTGCACCTGTTTGATGTCAGCATCATGGCATTCCCTGAGGCAGCCTCTGGTTTTGTTGTGGGTTTTAAATGGGGACCTCCAACACATACACCTTGGATGTAATTTAAAACCGTTTTATTTGGGAAAGATGTGCGATTCATTTTCCTTTGTTCAGCAGATGTTTATGGTTTTAACTTTTTAAATCCCTCTGCAAATCACTTACACTTGAAAATGCAGCTGGCCTGAAAGCAATTAGCAGCTGTGAACAAAGACTTCCCAAGGGCTGTTTTCGTTAAATAATGGCAATTATGGCACACGTGGGCGCCACTCAATTTTAAATAAACTCCTCAGCCTCTTCTGGAGGCAGACTCCAGAGTGGGTTCTGCAGTTTCCCCTATGGTGCCCGGATGCAGCAGCCACTGCAGCGGGGAAGATTTGCTTGGCTTTTAAACAGGGTGGCTGCTGCAACCACTGTCCCTAAGGACAGGCTGAAACTTACTGGTGGCAGCAGGACTGAGGACCTAAGAGTGCTCTGAAAGGTAACACAGTCAGGCACCAGGGACTGTCACAGTGTGTGCCACAGGCTCACTTGGAGTGAAGGGAGCTGTGCCCCTGGGTTGCTGGCCAGGAAAGGTCAGAGCTGCGCAGTCCAGCAGATCCTGCTGTGGTCTAACCATCTTTAATAGCCAATGGGCTGTCTTTACCTGATTACAACAAAACTTTCACTTAGAGTAGGAGTTACAGCACCTTGCTTCAACCCCCCATCAGTCTTTATTAAGGGAAATGAAAGCCAGCCCAGAAACTGCCTAAATTTTAAAGTTAAGTTATGTTGAATAATAAGACAGAAGAGTGGGTTAACTTATGGTGTAGCAATGGATGCCCTTGGAAAACGAAGCCTAGGAAATTGTACGTTGCTTTCCCTTTCCATTTTAAATTGCTTTTAATTGGAAGTCAGGGTTCTGAATTATACTGAGAGATCAATAATATAGTAAACACACTTTTCATGTTGCATTTGTTCTTAGGTAAAGCAGTGCGTGGAAAAGATGAAAAGGAGAATTAAAAAATCAACTGTGCCTTTTTCAAATTTAAAACATAAATTAGATTACAGAACCATTTTTGTGTAATGAACTCCAGGTTGTAGGAGATACTGCAGAGCAGTTAATGTGTAGTAAATTTTCAGTATTTGAAGGAAACACCAATTTTCTCAATGGGTGTATTTTCTTGGTATTTTTAATTATTTCAAGGGAGAAAGTGCAAAGAATGTCTTCTTGGATCCGTGCTCTCCTGGCAGCATCCTTCCTTCTGGGAAGCCAGCTGCAGACTTGGGGGTATGGGGGAGAGGGCGCACTTCCTAACCTGTTTCCCTTTGTTTCATTTGCAGCCCAGAAGGCAAGGATGAGCCGCTCCCATTCTCAAGGCAGCTCCTAGACATGTGGGAATCTCCCTCACCAAAGAGCAATTAAAAACAAAAACCAAAAGCATATAGTATTTGCACTTTGTACTTTAAATGTAAATTCACGTTGTAGAAATGAGATATTTAAACAGACTGTTTTAATCTGTGAAAATGGAAGGCTGGCTTCAGAAGATTAATCACATACAATGTATGTGCCCTCCCTCGACCTTTTGCAAGCTCCTGGTGGAGACGCCTCTGAGTGCCTTGAGCTGCACTTTCGCCTGACCCTGTAGCCTGCAGACACCTTCTCCTAGGAGCAGCTGCTGCCCTCTGGCCCACCCTATGTTGTCACATCTGCTTGCCCTGCTTGGGTGACTCCTGTAATGTCAGCTTGTAGCGTGCCGCAGTTACTGTGCACAGGTTGGCCTGTTTCTTTGGACGGTGTGTTTATTCTGTTTGGCTTCTCAGAAATCTCTCTCACACCTAGAATCACGCAACCACTAACTGCCAGCATTCAGGGCAGGTAGTGCCCTGGTTGGAAAGCATTTCATATACTTTTGTATCCTTTTCAGGCACCTTAAGCCTGGCCTTGGGCTCCATTACCCATGCTCCTGCTGAGAGCTCACACCCCGAGGAACTCCAAATGTGGAAAGCGAGTCTGAGTCCACCCTGCTTGAGTGGGCAGAGCTGGTTTAGTCCACTGGGCTCACACGTGACTGCCCACTTCTCTCTCCCATGTGGCAGTCCCATCCTGCTGTGGCCTGCTCCAGGCCACTGAAAGGGAAAGCTGTGCCCTGAGTAAACTGCAGGTTCCCTAAAGAAAGCAGCAGCCGCTCAGACTGTGCAGAGTACTCCGTACTTCAGTGCCAAGAGGACTTGCCCACCTGTGGTGGGAGCGCAAGAGCACCTGTGGGCAGAGGCTCGGAGCAGGACGCTCGCCATGAGCAGTAGGATGGGGGCTTGTGAGCACTCATAGCCCTGCAGAGCACTGGGAGGGTGGCTGGAATTCTGCCCCAAGCTGCTGGCCATCTCCGCGTGAGCTTTTGCTGGCAACACCTCCATGGCCTGCAGCATCCCAGTAGCATCACGCGGGCAATGTCAGTGGATCTTTGTGAAGGTATTTCTCAAGACTGTACACTTAGTTTGGCTGTACAGAGGCAGAAATCAAGCCTTTGGGGCCCTGAACCAGTTACATGTCAGTGCTGTCCAAGAAATAGGTACAATCTTAAGTGTTTTGGATAATCTTTTGTATTTCTAAACTTTGAATTTAATTATTCTTCTTAGGTTAAAATAAAGTATGCTATCCAAATTGTACTTAGTCTTTCTTTTTCAGCTGAGTTCATAGTTCTGTGTTGGTCTGATTGAGCATGCGTCAGCTCCCAGCAGGCAGAGGCAGCGCCCAACCCGCATCCTCGCCCTGCCAGGAGGCCGTGAACTTTCAGGCAGCGGTCAATCTGTGCCCTAGCCCTTCTGGGAGGCCATGTGCTTTCTGGTGGGTCTTTGGCCTTCTTGGTCCTCAGTTCTCTCCTCTGCAGAGTGTGGGTATGAATAGGAGCTTCCTGGGGCAGACTGGGGGCTGGCAGAGCCTGGCACCCAGGACCCAGCCTTGCTGTGTGAGGGGCCTCTGTCACCCAGGAGCAGCTGGTGTAATCGTGCTTTGGGGTTTGCTGTGCTTTGTAGTGCTTTGGTGCAAGACAGAGAAGCATAAAGGCTTTTGTTTTAAGACATGCTTTTCTCTAAGTCACACAGCGGGTGACATTTATTTATTTTTTTAATTTAATTTAATTTAATTTTATTTTATTGAAGTACAAATAGCAATGAGACAGTTTCAAGACATATTAACAGGACAGATTCAATAAATTAATATATTGCAAACTGTTTTCATAATGTTTTGGTATCATAGAAGGTACATACATGATATTATACTTACAGACATTATGATAGCAGATGTCTCAACAGTAAATTAAGAGAGTGTAGCTGTTTACTTATCTTATTTTTTATACCTGAATTATATCACAGATTCAATAATTAATACTTTCTACCTTGTCATTTTCCTAGTGGTTGTCCATAGTACTAGAAGCTGACATAATATCTTGTCTAACCACCATTAGTGCAAATCTTGCTTCTCATAGAATTATGCAGAAGCATGGCATATTTATCTTAACTATACTGTTTATAACACACGTCATGATTCTTCCTTTCTATACCTCTTTTTTTGTCTAGAACTGTCAAAGATGGGCACTCCATTGTCATTAAACCAATTTAGGTGCCTGAACTTGATGACACAATCCAACATAGTCCAGCATTCCACAACAATAGTGAGTTATCTGAAGAAGTTGTCGACCATAGCCATTTACAGCTCAACTTATATTATGACCCCGCGTTGTATACCTCATTTTTATCCTTTTCTGCTGGATGGTTAAGACCTAGATAGAGCAAGTCCTATATACCAAAAGATGTAGTTTTTGTTTCGGATGAAGTCAGTGAAGTCCCCTCAGGGTTTATCTTGTAATCCCGTACCTTACTCTGTAGATCCTTTGTCTGTGTCATCCATGTGGATGAGCCACAGCCAATGCTTGACCAGTTTGCTCTCTGTGAGAGCCTGAGAGAAAGTTTTCTCTCCATGTGACTCGCCCCAGGCTCACTATAGATCATTGATCTCCTTGTTCTGTGGCTCCATAGAGGGTAAAATTTAGACCACCCAGTCCCCAGCCCGGGCACTCTACATCCTAGCCTCAACTTGGTCCTTCTTGGGTTTCTCTGCAGAAGTCTGGTTTTTTCTTTTGTTCATTCATTAAGAGCAAAGATTGGGCCATCCCACTTGAGTGATGGGGCAAATGAAAAGTCACATGTGCACTAAGGAGACTTCAAGGGGTCCAGAGGCTCTCCATAGTATGGAGACATAGATTACAAAACTAAAATACAGAGGAGCCCCCCATTTTGGCAAGAAACAAGTGCAATATGAGGAGGCCTGCAATGGAAGGAAACTCACTTTTCAACAAGGAAATTACAAAATGCACAAGAACTCCCCCAAGCCCCATTTCCCCAAATCCACTCTGGTAAGCATAAGACAGCAGAGATATGAAAGAGAGCTCCTGCGTAGCCCTGTCCTCAGCCAAGGAAGGGCTCATGTTGAGATGCAAGCCATAGAAAACAGAGAACTGTCCACACTTCTGTCACAGAAGAGGTTCCACTTCACCCGCACTAGGTATGGCAGCTTTTTAGCCACCCGTGGACTCTGGGGAATCTCCTTCCACACCCACAGCTCAGGAAAGGAGGATCTGCTTACAAGTGTGTCACAGCATTGGTGGTGATAGTGACCCAGGGAAGCCTTTTCTAGGAGGAAAGTAACTTGGGGGAGGACAGCCACCAGCAAGTGCTCCTTGGGTGGTGGAGCTGCACAGGTCCTGAAGGGAGCTGGTAGGACAGAATCCAGGAGGCTGGAGAGTGGGGGTGAGGTGGGCAGAAGGAGGACCACGGAGAGGAAGGGGCAGCAAGTGCAGGCCCTCAATGCAGAGGACAAGGGCTGCAATCCGGAGCTGTGGACTGCATCCCTGACGCCTGGGGTAGGGCTGTCTGTGCTGGAACCCCTCTCCTGCATGTCTCCCTTCTCCTGTTTGCAGAGGCTCCTGCACCCTTGTCAAGTACCTCTATGTGGGAGCACCTTGGAAGCACGATAAGGGGCTCCTATTCACAAAAGTCACACCTGGATTTTTGCTTATGTTTTGGAGGTGGAAGGTGTCAAAGCGTTGGAACTGATGTATTGAAATGACTCATGGGATCATAAACTGGCAGGGGAAAAATGTAATGCAAGCAACAGTGAGCATTCACACAAAGCCAAGTCCAGTGGACTGTGATGGCTGTGGTGGTGGTGGTGGTGATGAAGATGGCATGAAGGACAGAGGTGGTGATGAGGGGATGGTGGTTGAGATGGAGGCAATGATGATGGCAGAGATGGTGGTGAGGAGATTTTTCTGCATCTCCAGGAGACCAAGCAGCGTGGCTCAGAGATGTGCTGCTCTTCATCCTCGTGGCCCACAGAATTGAGCGCATAGGGCAGAACCTCAGGCTGCACGGAGCACGTGTGTGCTTTCTGGCTTCTCCAAGCCCCTGTGAGTAGAGTTCTGCTGTGTACCAGTTGCTAACTAAACTAACATCCTGGACGTTAGCTGCTCCAGACACGGCAACTTGGAAGTCCGCGGAAGGAGAGAAAGGTGCTGCACTGGCAGCAGCAACCAGCATGACCTAGCCGCAGGACACCACCTGTGTCTTATTCTGCTTTACATATTTCATGACATCTGACTGCTAGACTTGATAAAGTGTACACATTAACTCAATTCATATGCATTCCATGGCCAGAGGTGTTACACGTCCTCCGATTAACTCTTTAACTGAGGAGCATATAGTTTGTTCTCTTCAGTTAAAGTTGAAGTCACACTCAGTAAATAGATTATTTGCTATGGAAGATGGAGTTAATATGTTCCGTACCAGCTTGATCTGATATTGCCTTTTCAGTCTACACAGTTATTAGTTAATGCAAGCTCCAAAGCTAGTGTAGAAAAACAGTGAGAGGAAAAATGACTTTTATTTTTTCTAAAGATCTGAAAGTATACTCGAATATTTTAGTTCAAACATATATTCATGATTTCCTAATCCATGAATAGCTAGATTGCATTTAAAATAAGTCAAATCATTAACTTTTCCACTTAAGAATTTGACTTTCTAATTTAGCAAATGCTTTTATTTCCTGAGATATGTCATGGCAAAAAAATGTATTTCTAATATCATGTGGTCCCTGTGACCTATGGATCTTGGGTCAACCACCTTTTGAGGCTTCTAGGACCCAGGAGTGCCACCCTGAGACCCACTCTTTTGCCACAGGAGCCTTGAGGAAAGCACTCCGGATCTGAATCCCAGGGAAGACCAAGTAGCCCTCCACTGGTTCCCATTATTAAGAGATGGCCCAGAGAAGGGCAAGAACAGCAACAGAAGCATACTGAAGGCTTTCCAGGCACCAGCTGCTGCCCCCACAGGGTGAGCAGGCACAGAGGCTTAGTCTGAGAGTCGTACACCCATCGTGTGGTCGTGTCACATTCTTCTTGTCACAGCTTTGTCTTTGCATTGCTGGGGCATCAGAAATTGTCCACATTGCTTAGCATTGTGTTTTCCCTTACCATGTCTGGACTACTGCCACCACTCTGCACACAGTCCAAGCCAACCATGCCCATGACTTTCTACCTGTCTTGTCTCAGCGGCTGGCACCTGATGGCCTAGCAGAGCTCCACAGGACCAGGAGAATGGCTTTGCTTGTGAATTTTGATATGAATATGCAAACTACCACCGTATCACTTCTTCCTTAAGTTTAAGAAACCATATATCTAGTGTACTCATAAAGGGAACACTTCCAGATACTATGGATTATACTTTTGATGAGCGTTCATTATGCCATCAGATTAGCTTGCAGGGGCCACCACTGGACAGCCATAGATTCCCCAAGGACCTGTGTGCACCCAACACTCTCAAACAAAGATCTTCATGTGACCAGGTTCATCTCTCTCTCTCAATAAGCCTGGATTCAATCTTAGTTATATCTCTTATTTCATAAAGCCTCTCTTCTGCTTTCTGTATTTTATGTCCTGGCTATGGGATAGTGGAAGTGCCACTTAAGAATTTTGCAGCAGGCATGCCATTTTTCATGGTCATGAGACTTCCATGCCTGAGAGAAATGTGGAACTTACCTCTGCTAACTGTGCAGCACACACAGGCTTCCCACGCCGACCTGCTTCTTTTGGAGGCTTGGAGGCTGTTTTCAGTCTCATTGATGAAATGCAGATTGACTAGGAAAAGCAAAAGCATTCATTTAAGCAGCACTTGGAAAGGAAGACCTTTAACGATTCCAGCTGGTTACCTTTAAGGTGCAGAAAAGCATTGTGGATTAGAATCCCTGGCAGTGAGTCCAGTGCATTCTCATTTGATTTACAAATTGGATGCATTTCCAATCAATTGCAGCAGCTCTCTCTGGGCAGTTTCCCTTCAGAGGCAGGGGAGAGGGGCAGACCCATGCATGCCAAGGGCAGGGGAGAGGGGCAGACCCATGCATGCCAAGGGCAGGGGAGAGGGGCAGACCCATGCATGCCAAGGGCAGGGGAGAGGGGCAGACCCATGCATGCCAAGGGCAGGGGAGA
>PVKA01002669.1:0-121391 GCA_004027165.1 Ctenomys sociabilis | reverse complement strand
TAAAATGTTAATAGTCTATGTTTTGTGAGAAAATTTTATGTATTGTATGTTCCTATCCATGCTTAAGTGACTGAATGAGAGCTACTACTTTCATAAAGATAATACATTTTAAAATTAGTAGGGTGAAACCACAGGCTTCATGTGTGCTAAGCAGGCACATACCACTGAGCCACGCTCTTAATGCTATAATCACAGTACTTTTTAAAAAAATGTGTTTAGTACAGGGTCTACAGAGTCTCACTACATGGATTGGACTCATGGTGATCCTCAGCCTCCTGAGTGCTGAGATTACAGGTGCGCGCCACCACGCCCAGTCTCAATCGAAGTCTCAGCATACCCTGGGGATGAGGCTGGCACGGCACACTGGAGATTAAGCCCTGTCCCTGTGCCTGCCTAAGCAGGTACTTTAGTCTGCTGATCTATCTAGCTGGCCCTTAATCATAGTACTTGACAATAAACACTTTGCTAATACCAGACCAATATAGCATGTCTCTGAGGATCCTTTACCTTTCAATTCTATACCTGTACATTTGACCCAGTGTTTATCTTCACCTGGTCTCAAAAATGTATGCACTTCATGAATTCTTACATTTTAAATTCCTACACACTGGCATTGCATGGTAGGTAGAAACATAAATATTAACCCACCTGGTACTTGTTTCATTTCTAAATGCACATTGTACATTTCCTAGATGTCTTATACTTAAGTAATATAAATTAATATCTGCTCCCTGTGTAGCAAGGCTGGTGATAAGGATATTTATTTCAAGCAATAGAAAATAACTGGTTGCAAAACACAGAATAAAACAAAAGGCTACTCATTGCGTCATGTGACAGAAGTGGCAGTGGTGGATTCTGCTTTCATTGATACTCACCCCCTATTCAGATTTATAGTTACAGAAAGTAAAAAGTAGAAACCTTGCAAAATTCAGCACTGGAAGAGGAGCATAACGTCAGGTTCCCTTTGCTACTCCTCTTACTAAGGGGGCGCAGACCTACAATGACAGAAAATTTGTAGCTAGCCCATTTGATATCTAAATAATTCCATTAAAATCAATACAATGTTTGAAGTTGGTGTATGTCCTCTTTCACTGTCTTATAGCAGGTCTTAATTTCAATCTCTGGGATCATATAGAAAATATCTTGTGTCTCTCTTAAGTACCAATACTTGCATCATTATTTTTCTCTCAACCATTCCACTGATCCTGAGGTTGAGTCGTTTAATATCCAGACCCCAACCAAGAACATGAAGTGTCCCTCTCAGCTTTAGGGGACACTCAGTAGACATGACAAGTGTGGACACCCCAAGCGCCCCATGTCTCAGAACAACACTAAGATGGGGGCATCCAGGGCCCTTTACCCTGAAGTAAGCTATCTCCCTAATTCAGAATATCTGAAGCTCCTCTCCTCTCTCCAAGTGGGACACATTCTGAGACCCTCAGGGGAGGCCAGAAATCACAGAGATCATGAGATCCAATATATGCCATGTTCCTACATCTATGCCCGTAAAAAAAGTTTAATTTATAAATTAAGGGAGCTGACAGATTAACAACAATAACCCCTAATAAATCAGCCTACAAGAATGTACTGGGATGAAATATATGTGAATGCAGTCCTTATAGTACTTGTACTGTACTCACTTTTTATGACAAGAGGAGATATCACAGTGCCTGCATGATAATATAAAGTGAAGTCAGTGCAGGAATCGTGAGGTAGCATTGGCCAGCCGCATATGCGTTAGCTGAATCCTCAGCAGCCAGTCAGATAAATGAGACCACAACAAAGCAGCCCATAGGCAAGTAACACACATGCCAGAGATCCAGTCGACAAAAGGACAGGGAGAGATGGTGAAACACATCAATCTATTGCTAAGAATGAGCTCAACCACTGCTTGTGGAACTTTTATGTCACATTTTTGGAATGCAACCGCACTTACGTAATTAAAAATGAAGCCACAGACAAATGAACTCACCAAGCCACATTCTCAAAAGAGAAAACACAAAATGAGCATAATTCTAAGGAAAATAGCACTCGGCAAAAAGAAAGTCATTTTATTAAGAAAATGTCATAAAGCATTACATATTATACATTGCTTCAAATACAAGCATGTGAGCTCTGCAGTAAGAAAATAATTCAAGATGATTTATGTAAAAATGACAACGTACAAATACAACTATTTTCCAGCATTTTTAATTCAAACTGCATTGGTTCTAGTTCCATCAATAAAGTAGCTGTTCTCAAAGCTGCTCCATAAGAATCTCATATGGAAGCATGCAAAGATGCCCTGTGTGCGTGGGAGAAGTAATGAAGTTTTAGGAAGTCTATAAATCATGCTTTGAAAACAACTACTAAGATGCACAGAAACTTAGAAATAAGAAGTCAGAAAAATGGCAATAATAATAAGTATAAATGTTTCATGAAGGCTGTACATTAAAAATAACTTATTCCCATAAAATTACATATATGCAGACCTATATGCCGGGAGGTGAAAAAAAAATGTAGAAAAATAATGGTGGATACTAGTCACTAAGCACAAGTCCATTAAGTGTTACCTGTTGAATTTGCAAATTACTAAATAGGTGATAAAACTTCAAAAAGTAAAACTAAGGCTTAAGAGTAACAGGAAGTAAAGAATACAAGGAGAACGCATTTGTTGCTGATAAAGTCAGAGTTGCCTAAAGATGAACAAACTAAAGGTGCTTCAGGGTTTCCCGCCGCAGTGAGCCCGTGGTTGCCAACTTACCACCAGGCAAGATGAACACGCACATGAAGTGCAGGTGGCCGTGTATGTGTGTGTGTGTGTGTGTGTGTGTGTGTGTGTGTGTGTGTGTGCGGGCGCGGGCGCGCACTCTGTATGCTTGCGATGCAGACAAAGTCAGAACATCCTATGCTCCTGCCTCTGGAAACTCCAGCTCCCCCAGCCGCCAGGAGCCCTCTCAAGCATGCCTCACATCCTCACCCCTAAATGAGAGATATCCAACCACGCACATCAGATGACTATGTCTTATTTTTATGTGATTCCAAAGTCTAAACTAGCCAGGCAACTTTCAACTCTCATTTAGTCCCTGGACTGCTTCTAATGACCATTATGGAACCTACAGGAGAGAAACCAGTCCTATCAAAAATTCATTGCTGAAGGCCGGACAGATAGTCCAGTGGATTAAAGTGCCCGCAAGCAGGTGCGAGGGCCAGGGGTTCAATCCCTGGTCCTGCTGTGCTGGCCCCTCACCCATAGTGTGCTGCGATGGCAGTTGAGACTGGATGTGGTAGCACGCGCCTGTAATCCCAGCTCTTGGGAGGCTGATCACTATGAGTCCGATCTAGCAGTGAGACCCTGAACACCCCATAGACCCTTCGCTAAAATACCAAAAAAAAAAAATTATTGCTGAAGTAAAGTAAGACATGTGCATGAACATTCCTTGCAACTCCCTTCACTGCATCTTGGTAAAATCTGGCTTTAATGTGGTGTGCACGGAACTGGCGCCATCCTATCATCGCATGGCTCCACCTGCCCACTCTGCCAGCCTTAGTCTTGGCTTCTTCTGATGTCTGCTGCTTGGATCTAACTGTAACTAGGTAGGAAGACATTGAAGGAGATACACAGACCTCTGTTCTTTCCAAGAAATTATTCTGCTGACCTTAAATTTTGATGTGAATAAGGCTGCTTTTCATTGAGAATAGTATCTCAGTCTTTTTCCAAGCAAAAATTGGTCATCAGAAGACTTTTTCATATTCAAACAAAAGCTAAATGAGCTTTTTACTTTAAAATTTTTTGCAACAGATTAAAGCTAATCAATGAAATGAAAAATCTGAAATCTAAAATCAAATAGGTTATATTTAACATCACACTTTTGGAATAGTATTTTTCTTTCCTTTGTATGTGACTACTAGACTTGATTAGTATCCCTTCCCTACCTCACTGCCCCAAACTATAAACCATCTTTTATATCAGTGCTAAAAACATAACAGTCAAGGTGCTGGGGAGATGGCTCAGTAGAATAAGTGCTTCCCTGGCAAGCGCAAGGGTCTGAGTTCAATCCCTGGTTCTGCCAAAAAAAAAAAAAAAAAAAAAAAAAGTAAATAAATAAACAAGAAAACATAACAGTCAAAAGTATAGAAACTTGAATTAGATCATGCCTTCTGATAGCACCAAAATATTGCTCTTTTTGTGTCTTCCATATTCTTCAAGTATTTCTATATTCTTCAAGTACTTCTATAAAGTTGGTTTAATTAAAAGATATTGCTTCCTCAACTTCAGTTCCATTGTTAGTAAATAGTAGCACCTGGTTGTTCTTTGAATATTACGTCTGTATTTGTCAAATATACAATTTGATTCCCAAAAGTGCCCAATGATTGTAGTTTATTTCCTTGACCGCTGAAGATGTTGAGAGATGGCAACATGCCACAATTCTGGCTAGAAGAAGGACAAAATTGCTGTGTGTATGACCCACCAGAAGAAATGTCTGCTCTTTAGTAGAAAAGATGCTAGAGGTGAGGGGTGAGGCAATCACTGCACAAAATGAGAAGACAGCCTGGTCTGCCTGCAATGCACAGTGCAGAGACTGAGATTGAGGCTGGTATGGTAGAAGCAACTAGAAGTTGCTTCCAGTTTTTAGAGAAGGTTTTGAGAAGCACAGGGTTCTGAGTTCAATCCCCAGTAGCACAAAATATAAAGTAAGTAAATAATGAATAAATCTGAATATCCAGGACGAGGTCAACTACCTTGTTCTTTTCCCAAGTCACCATTACTTCCTTTGGGCCGTTATATTTTCATATATTTTTATGATCATCTTTTTAAATTTCATGAATCATATTGTTGATAGATGATATTTATTACCTTTATACCCCTACAAGTTTTTGCTATTAATCCTGAGTTGCTTTCCAAAAATTTTTTTCAGAATGGTCTTCAACTTTCTGATTAAGGGATAACCTATACTCATTGGCAGTCTGTATAGTAGTACACAGTGTATAGACACCACATACTTTACAGAAGCAAGTTGAGACTATTTCATTATCAGTGGAGGTCTGCTTATTCTCTTATTCCTGATAAATCTCTACTTTAGAAAGCAGAACCCAATCCTAAACTCCAGATGGAATTTCAAATGTCCATACTAAAAAACAAGAGAAAATAATCTCTTAGGTAAAACAAAATTAAAATACCTTATATATTGAATTATACTGAAAATTTTGACATTAATGTAAGTCTTTCAAGGGCTAGCCAAATAGTTCAGTGGATTAAAGCACCTGCAAGAAGGTGCAAGGGCCTGGAGTTCGATCCCTGGGCCTTCCTTGCTGGCCCTGTCTCCAGGGCTTGCTGAGATGGCAATTGAGAATGGGCGTGGTGGCGCACGCCTGTAATCCCAGCACTTGGGAGACTGTAAACAGAAGAATCACTATGCATTCCATCTAGTAATGAGACCCCGAACATACTGTAGACCCTTCCCTAAAACACAATATCTATATGTATGTATGTATTTATCTATCTATCATGTGTATATATACATATATATATATATATATGTATATATACACACAATATATAATCAAGATATAAAATGTATGTATATATTGTATACCAGAAGATATACATATATACATATGTATAATATATATACATATATTTATATATATACATATATATAATAATATGTATTTATATATACATATATATATACATGTATATATGTATATAAAATGTTTGTGTCCCCCAGAAAATCATTTCATTCAACGAAAAATATTCAAAGATAGTTCTTAAAAATTTACACTCAAACCTTGATATCTTAAGACTATTTTAAAGAACTTTGCTGTTTATATTTTAGCAATATTTCTCCATCATTTGAAATAAAAAAAAATATGTGCATTTGTGTTAGGAAACTAGTATTGTCAACTATTGATTAATGAGTCTTATGCTTTCCTAATTGGCCAAAATCCATTTATTATCTTCTAGGTCCTTAAATTGGGAGTATGAAGGATTTCTAGTTTGTGTGTTAAAGAAAACACCAAATCACTGAAAATTTTCAGTGCCCCAGTGAAATTAGTTTTCATGCCACATAAAAAATGATTATTAATATGCAAGATGCAGGTCAGCGTTTCATGATACCACACTTCCTTTTCTAGGGACCTTGGCATTTCTTGTCTTTAGCTTTCTGTTTCTTCTCCTTAGATCTTATTGTGTTGCCATGTGACCCAGCAATCAAGAAAGCCCCCTTAATTGGCCCAATGCCTAATTCCCTTTGCCTTGTGCTCCCCTTTGCAGGTCTCCCTTGTAAATGTTAAATGCTAAGAGAGCTGTAAAAGAGTTTTCCATTTTCATTGAATTCATTTTTACATTGTGTTTAGAATCATTTAAACTACACACAATTCCAAGTAGCTGTGAATAGTGGTTAAATACCTCAACTAGTGTTTGTAGATGTTCTCAGTTTAAATATCAAATCCCTCTGCACCTTGGCCTAGAATTTTCTGTGTATCAATTTTATGTCATGAGGTACAGTTGGATAATCTATTCTTGCTCAAGTTTCATGTAGCTTGTTTTTATTTCTCAACACAATTTTCCACTGGTATAGATTATTCCTTGGGTTCTGTTCATCTGCCATTTTCTATGTGGCTCTGCATTGATTCTGCAGAGACAAACAGTGATCTGTTCATCATCTGTTGTGTTGCTGTTTCTGTTTTGCTTGTCCGATTTTATTTACTTTTATGTGATTATCTCTATTTTTAGTATTTACAAAATAAAGACATTCATCCCTGGTCATAGCTATTATATTTAACAAGAGGTTGTTCTGTCGTCCCAGCCCAGTTGGGAATCTTTTAGAGCTCTCAATGATACCAGATAGTCAGCGGTAGTATGTATGCCAGCTGTCTGTCACCACTGTCCTAGCCCTTTGTTAGTAAACACTTCTATAAAGATCATTTAATAAAACTCATTTCTGTTCCCTAAGAATATTATTTGCATGTGTATTGGACATTTACTGTCCTCATCCCAGGCACTGGAAACAATGGTGAATAAAATAGTTCCTGCCTTCAAGGAACTTTCAGTTTGATGACTTTTGGTTTGGTGAGCATGATCTCTTCAGTCTAGATAGTATTCCTGTGTGCTGTGGCATATGCTCAAATCTTCTTTCTTACACATGCTAGCCTGAAACCAGTCACTTCCTTATGCCCTTGCTTAGTGATTATGTAGTAAATTGCAATGTTCTTTAGGGTCAAGAAAGTATATGTCGACACTCTTGTAAAGATGACATACGCATCTTTCAGAGCATAATATATTTCTGAATGATGAGAATTTAATTTTTCTATTGGTCACTACTATATCATAGGACAGCCATAAATGAATGAAGCACAGATTGTGCTTGACACAGTTAAAAAGACCTTGAGGTAGAAGGAGAACTTTTAAATCTACTGAGAATAGTTCTTAGAATAATTTAGGAGGTCGGATGGTTTTTTGTATCCTTGAAAACCCTTTGAATAGCAACTTTATATAGTAGATTATATTTAACTTTCCCTTACTCAGCTGTTTGTCAGAGTCCAAGAATTGTTTTATTCCTGAATTAAGGAGTCCGAAGTTCCATCCAGATCTGGTTTTACGTAGTTTTGCCTCCGAGTGACATTGGAAAAGGTGTTACTTCATAAGTATAGTTTTGCTAGGCATCTCTAAGTTCAGTAGTGACAAGAATTTGGCATTTTTATGGCTTTATATTTATAAATATATTTCAGTGTTGTTCAATAGGTAGGCTATCTCTTGTAGAATAGACAAAGAACTTATAAATTCTCCTAATTATGTCTGAAAAATAATAAAAGAGACATTTCTCTCTGCATAGCTCTGCACTGTTTTTCACATGAAAAGAGGCTATAAGGAAATTTTATGGGACAGCCAGCTTGATTTTATGTAAAATGTAAATTTTTAGCATTAGTTCAGTATCAACATTAGCTTTTCCATCCATGCGAGTAAACTTGTGAGGCTTAAAGAACTTAAATTTTTTTAAGAAATATTTGCATTTCAATTTCAGATAGTTCCACAGTGAATATAATTTATGATACTTTTACAAGCCCTCATGTTTATATTTAATGTCATCAGTAAAGACCATTAATGTAGAGTCCTCTATAATTTCTTGATAAAAGTGATGGCCATAATCGGCCCATTGTTGCAGTATTCTAACATTGTTCCTTAAATGTCCTGTTATGTAAAATGAAGAGACAATTATAATGATTCTGTTGGCAGCAGAACCAATAGGCCTGCTGAATGGCACATGTCTGCTAACTTGTCTTTCCTTGTATAGCCCTTGCTCATGTTCATAAGATCGAAGTCTTCCTTTATTCTTATCTTTTCTTTTTTCTTCAACACACAGGGCTGTGAGCTTATTTTAACTCCTGATCAGGAATACACTGACTTTACCAAGTGCCTTCAAATACTTCAGAGAAAGATAGAGGAAAAAGGTCTGCAGGTAAGCTATGTTTATTGAGTAGTTAAAGGTATTCCTGTCACAGTTCTGAAATTCTCGGTGTAAAGCTCTAACTTACCTGAAATGTTTGTTGATTTTATGATCTTCTGTTTGGACTTATGTGGTGACTTCTATGTATGAAGTAGTTTTGGATTGGGTTGCTAAAGCATTAGCAGGTCCATGTAAATCAAGAGTCATAAATACAGACATCGTACAATGACAGAGTGTAAGTGGGTGGACTGAACTATGTACAGGTTCAGAATTTATTGTTCATCTCTAATTGGTTGTTGCTATGCAGGGGTATATATATTTTTGTAATATAGCTCTTTGCATATTGTGTGCATGAATCAGATAAATATGCCTTTGACTCGACCATCAGCCATCACTAGCTCTATATAAACACAAAATATCATCCTTATTTTTTTAAATGGGAGAAAAATCTACTACTTCCCATTTGCATATTTTTAAGGTATTGAGTAGCAATATTTCATCTGACTGTTTAATCACATTCATTAGTTAATAACTAAGCCTGTATCTTGCTACATTTTTCAGAACTTATTTTGATGATATACAAAATTTCTTAAACTCTTGCTTTCTATCCTGAGCAGAAGGGATTTATTTGGCCTGTGATTTCAGCCCACTGGCAGCTCTCTCCAAGACACCATGGCAGAAGGGCAGGGGGAGGAGAGCTGCTTAGCTCCTAGAACCCAAGAAACAGCACAAGAACCCAGGAGCCCAGGACTGGGTACAGCCCAAAGTGGAGCTCCAGGACTCTACAGATACAGCCAGAACCATCTTTTGCTATCTCCTAGGTGACTTGATTCATTCAAGATTAATCATCAGCAGTATAACTGTTGTCTAAACACATCTACTTAATACTTCTTAATCTCCAAATAGAGACAAGAAGCTCATATTTTGACTTAATATTTTTATGGAATAATACAGCCATATAATTATCCAATCAGAAATGCATTATTTCTTTTACCAGAGTCTCCGCAGTCACACAACTGCTCAGATCCCAAGTTTAGTCTGCTTGCAGGCTCATAGCAATCCTTTACCTATGAACACCTGTAAAATGCAAAAAAAAAAAAAAAAAAAAAAAAAACAAGTTATGTAATTCCAAGACACTGGGGCACCTTTTTCCATTAACCATTACCATTCCACGCCAAAGGGGAAGAACAGTGGAACAGAAAGAAATAGGACCAAAGCAAGACAGAAAACCAGCACACAAACACTGAGCTCTGTGGTTCCATGACCAGCATGCGGGGAATGTGGTGCCATGATGCGATCTCCACAGGGCAGAGCCAGCCTCACTCCTGTGACCTTGCTGGTCACTCCTCACGTGGCCTCTCCCTTGGGCTGGCTCTGCCCACTGCTTTCAGTTTCCCTAGAGTGATATTCTACATCCCTAAAATCTTGAGCTTCCTGTAACTTCCAGTGAAGCTTTAGCCCCATGCCCACAGTGTTGCACGTGGCTCTTTCAGGGGCTCCTGAAAGGGTTTGCGCCACATCACACATTGTGGGGACTTGTAGGCCTTTGGTTAAAATCTAGGAGGAAGCCTCCATGATCCTGTAATTCTTGCATTCTGCACACCTGCAAAATCAGCATCATGGGGGTGACGGCAAAGTCTGCTGTCCATGTGAGCAGTAACCAGGTCCCCTTGGGCCATGGCTGCAGTGACTTCTGAGTGTTTGGGTAGATGACTGTAGGGGAAACACTTCCATAGGTAGTTCTGTATGAACAGGATGTCTGAGGCCTCTTTTCTTAAGGCAGAGGCTTTCAGAAGACTTCACATTTTAATGGACTCAACCTGTGCTGTGGGATCTTGCTGATTCCTGAGACACCTTCAAGCATTTTTCTTTTTGTCCTCGGGCAAAGTGCTTGATTTCTTTTTAATGGCACTAGTATCTTCAGCAGCTGTGTCCTCTTCGACTTTAGCTTGACTTGTGCTTTTTCTTTGATCCAAACTTCAAGTGTTTCAAATCTTTCAGTTCTGTTTTTTGGCTTCTGATTCACATTATACATACTATTCTGAGCCTTTAAGTTTCCTCTTTCCAATTGACCACTTGTAGTTTGATTTTCCCTCTCCACAAGGTGCCTTGGTCCTTATTTTCCTCCATGTTCATGAGTAGACCTTTAGGAACAGTGAATACTTAGATTAAGTAGCAGAAGGCCCCTTGGCATCATCTGAGGACATGTCTCATTCAGCCCAGCCTCAGCTTGTTTTACTCAGATGCTCTTTGCTCCCTGTTTCTGCATCAGCTTCAAGAATTGTACCCCAGACTCAGCGATTGTATCTCAAGCTCTAGAAAGACCTTCAGACTGGGGGGAAGATGGAATGATCTTAAACAAAATGTGAGGGGGATGTAGCTAATCTATTGACGATTCTGAGTAAGGGTACCTGAGAGGAGACTCACACTGGGAAGAAACAGCAACAGCCCTCCAATTCAGCTGTGGTTCATGGTGGAGTAGAAGCTGCTCAGGAGAAACATGGATGTGGCTCACAAGTGGTCATGGGCTTTGTGGCCTGAAACGCTACATCCTGAAGAATTTGCAGTAGGATCAGGGCATCTCACTGCCCTTGGCTTAGCCTCACAGCAAGTTCTTGCTTGTAGGGAAATACATTATTTTCCGGCCACTGCAGGCCCAGTGCATTCGCTAGCATTATCCAGTGTTAGTCTTTCTCCTTGTTCCTGAAATATGCTCTATTTCCCATACTCCCTTAATTGTAGGTGTTTTTGCCTTTCTGCCTGGAATTGTTTTTTCTTCTCTCTGCCTAGACCATGTGTCTGACTTTCCTTAGCACCACTCTTTGTTAGCTTCTGCTCCTCTGTATTTCCATGCCTCCCTCTAATTTTCCCTTAGAGCATTCTGAACCCTGTAGTCATTTGGTTGAACAATTTTAACCATTTTCTTGAACTTTCTGTCCCAGGTTTGACTGTGCAGCCCATGAGCTGGAGCCATGTATGTTCCTTGGAAGTGTGGTGATGTCTTTGTACAGAAGGGGACACTGTGCTTGCTCTTTTACACTCAGAGAAGCTGAAAAATAATAAATAAACTGGAGTTTGGCAGCAAGGGGAGAAGATTGTCAAGAGATTCCACAGTGTGTAGAATAAACCAGCAGTCTCTGTGAGGTGGTAGAACTCGTCGTCCAGCATTGCAGGGTCCTGCTTGAGCCTCAGAATTAAGTTGATGTAAGACAGATCAGTAGCAGCAAGTCATACACCTGTATTTAATACAAATTTTACATGGCACAGGAGCCATGAAAAGGAAATGAAGGGCATTTAGAGTCAGTTTACTTTGTGTGTGTGTGTGTGTGTGTGTGTGTGTGTGTGTGTGTGTGTGTGTGTGTGTGAGTGTGAAGGATCATACTCAAGACCTTGTACTTGCCAGGCATCTATTTATGCTGCTGAGCTACCTCTCCAGTCCCTCTGGAATCAGATATACAATTAGTGTCTCTTAGTTCATAGAAAAGGGAGGATTGTGCTAATGTTGATTGGAGAATTTTTATGCCCATAACTGGTTCCGAGTAGCTACTTCATAATATGTAATGTATTCACTATTAGTATTCTCCTGTCATCTTATGAAATTTTGTTTTATCTTTTTTATGTTCAATGAAAAAGAATCAGTTCCTTATATACTGGGTTGGGCCAAGAATATTGAATTGTGAAGAAACAACTAAAACTGAGATAAAGTCTAACAGATAAGTTCTTTTAACCAGCTCTGCACAGAATTCTTTTGGTCTTGATTTTTCCTGCTTGAGGATAAAGATATTGCCTCTTCAACCTGAGAAATTTATCTCCTCTTAAGAAACACTATGATAGAGTAATCTCTTTATATCTGCTGTTTCTTAAGGTGCTTTTAAAGTAAATATTCAGTATGTAAATGTAACAGTTTTTGGGATAGCATATTCTTAACTCTTTCATCTTCAATGTGCTGATAGCAGATAGTTTGAAGATATTTACAGTAAAGGCTTTGAGGATTAGTTTGGTGTTTAAAAAAGCATACAGTGAGGGCTGGCCAGATAGCTCAGTGGACCAAAGCATCTGCTTAGGCAGAGCACAGCGAGCAGGGTTCAGTCCCTGGTGTGTTGTGCCAGTCCCACCTCTGGGGCACGCTGAGATAGTGATTGAGACTACACATAGTGGCACACACCTGTAATACCAGCACTTGGGAGGCTGAAAACAGGAGGATCACTAGCCAGTCCGATCTTTGTAGTGAAACCCTGGAGACCCATACCAATTACATTAAAAATGGAACAACAACAACAAAAAAAAAACCATACAGTGAAAGCTGTGTGACTCACAATTAAAACTTTTCTGCCATGCCAGCCCTACCCCCGGTGTACACTGAGATGGCAAATGAGACTGGGCATGGTGGTGTGCAGGTCTGTAATCCCAGCACTTGGTAGGTTGTAAACAGAGAATCAGTATGAGTCTGATCTAGTAGTGAGACCCTGAACACCCTGTACATCCTTCAGTAAAAATACAAAACAAAAACCTTTCAACATACCTCTCATTTAGACTGGAATACATGGACATAGTCATTTTCCCTTATTTGCTGTTTCATTTTCTGCAGTTTCAGTTATCTGTGGTCAACTGTAGATGAAAATACTAAACAGGGAATTCCAGAAGCAATCAGCATCTTAACAGTTTTGTACCATTCTAAGTAGTGTGTTGGAGTTTCACACTGCCCCTCTTTGTACCTCTGGGATATCTGGAATATGAGTCATTGCTTTGTCATACCCATGCATGCTTGCATGCGCACACGCGCACAGACACACACACACACACACACACACACACACACAGTGGTTCCTTGGTTCACAAACTTCATTTATTCCACTATTCTGGGGACAATGGGAGGATTCATATTCATGCGAGGAAGATGGCCATAGCTGTGCTCATCACCTGATTTGGAGTTTGTGAAACGAAGGAAAGTTATGCTGACTGTTTCTTTAATGTGAGCCACATTGTGAACAGATCCAGTAATATTCTAATAATCTGGTCATTACTAGATTAGCTGTCATATTATCACAGGGCTTGTGTTGAAGTAATACCCTAATACTTGCTATATCATAAGTCTTGCACTATTTACCTTTGACATTGGCTTATTTTACAACACAAGGAGAAAAACGTACTTGACATAATGAGAGAGAGAGAAACTCTTATTGTATCTTACAGCCATGCCACCTTTATTCTGGCATATTGTTATCATTGCTCTATTTTATTATTAGTGATTGTTAATCACTTACTATGTCTAGTTTATAAGTGAAACTTTATTACAGGTTTGTATTTATTGGAGGAGAGAGACGGAGTATGCTCTTGGAACACATTTCCATGCATAAGGGGGAACTGAAGTCTGTTAAATCTGAGGAGGCAGAATTTCTGTGAGCTTCCATTTGATTTACATTTATCTTACAAGTACAGTATTTTGTACTTCAGCTCAAGTAAAAATAAGAGAAATCAGATTATTACCCTTCCTCTGTGTAATTTCTCCTGTCTCAATGTATGATCATAAAGAATTTAAAGTTTCTTTCTTAGATACATAGAAACACTATCAAATAATCTTTATGCCTCTGCTAATAAATCCTTTCAAATGATCACATATTGGAGCAATGCCCTCAGCTCTCCCTGCTGTCTCCCTTTCAAGCAGCAGCTTTCTTTCTCCCAGTAAACATTCTACTCTTGAAAAGTTATACATTTCTGGCTTTCTGCTAAGTAAGTTATAAATGAATTTGTAATAAAAGGGTAATAAAAATCTTAATAGGACTTGAAATTCTGATTATCATATCTAAAGGGAATGCCCAGCAATATTTAATAAGCGGAGGTCCTATACTATGAAACCATGTTAAAATTTTGGAGAAGTTAGTTATGTTCTCTCCTTATTGTAAAAGAGTTAGACTGTGTGATTAATGAAAAAATATTCCCTCAAATCATCTCTGCTTGTCCATCTTCAACCTAATTTCCTCAACTCTTCTGCAGAAGGGTTGTCTCACCTGTGTGACTTTACAGTGCTTTTCTTTTATGTTGTCATTAAAAATATATTTTCTAATTCTGTCATGCACAATTGAAATCTTAACGCACTAGATTCAGTGGAAAACATGAAAAGCTGTTTCTCCAAACATAAACTGTGCACATTCTTTAGGTGGAAGCAAAGATAAACCTAGCTTATAAGGCGCTAAGAATAACAGGATAAGACTCTTTAAGACTTTCACTAGTAGGACTGGCCAGATAACTCAGCAGATTAAAGTGCCTGCTCCAACAGAGCGGCAGAGCATGGCTGGGGTTTGATCCCTGGCATGCTGTGCCAACCCCACCCCCGGGGCATGCTGAGACAGCGGTTGAGACTGGGCATGGTGGCGCATGCCTGTAATCCCAGGGTTTGGGAGGCTGAAAACAGGAAAATCTACAAGTCTGATCTAGGTAGTGAGACCCTGTAGACCCTGCAGACCCTGTACCAAATACATTTGAGAAAAAAAGACCTTCACTAGTAATATAAGGCAAGTACAATCAGTTATTTCAGTTGCTGGTCTTTTGGGCTGAGATGTTGCCTTAAATTTCTATCTACATCATTTAGAAATTTAAACTCATACTGGTTTCACTCACTAGAGCTACAATATATTATAGCCCTTTATGCTGCCTTGATTTTTAAACATTTTTTAAGCCAAATGATGCACAATATTAAATAGCTACTAGGAAGAGAAGTGAAAAACACCTGAGTTTTGTTTATTATTAACAACTACAAATTGAATACATAAAGAACATATGTTCATTACATAACAGTATTTTTAAAATTCATTTTTAAGCTACTAATAGCTCGCATAAGTACTGAAACACAATTTATGTGTATTGGGATAGTTTCTGTGTTACTTAGTTATAATTATATCTCAGAGTTCTCAACTCCTGGCTGTGAGGCCCTTAATTAGAAATCATTCATTGTCTCCCAGTGTCGTTCTTCTAAGGCATTTCTCAGCTAGACCCATTACCTTTGTACATCAGCAGGTTGTTTGAGATTCAGGCTAGCACCAATTATCAGTATTTGATTTAGCTGTGCATCATCGCTTTGTAACGCTCTAATGGCTTTATTTATGTTGTGAGAATCTTTTTTTTTTTTTTTTTCTCACTTGAAAAGCAGTTGTAACACTGTATGTGGCTGAACTGGTTGCTCATTACTACAAAAGAGCTGTCACAGAGGGTTGCTTGAAGAAGCAAGGCAGGTCCCTAAGAATTCTCTTCTGAGGTATGCAAGTCTCTCAGCATGGTTTGTTTTCATGAACCAGTATCTTTGATAATGGTTCTGAAGCAAAATGGTGTGTGTGTGTGTGCGCGCGCGCGTGCACACACACTAGTATTCTGGATTTGGAATACTACTAGTATGACCATAGAGAAGATAGCCTAGAAGATAACCACCTTAGTGAAGTGATCAGGCTTAGGGTCACTAATTACAATACATGTTGATGGCTGATGGCACGTAGTCTATATGGATGTGGGACCAGAAGGTTACATGTAGTTTCACTTTCTAGAATACAGAATTCCAGTTTATTCTTTAAAAGTTCTGAGAACCTCCAATTGATGGGTATTTTGGAAGTTACCCCGACCAGTATTTTCAAGATCATGGGGGAAAATTGGTAAATTGTCGCAGATGGTAGGGAATAAGAAGGCATGACCACTCACTGCAATAAAGTACTAACATTCTTACACTAAAGTGGACGAGGGGGTGCCGGTGAGATAGCTCAGAGGACTAAAGAAACTGCTTAGATGGCTTAGACAAGCGCAGGGACTGTTTTTTGATCCCAGCACCACATGTCCTGTCAGTCCCGGCCCCAGGACAGGCTGGCCAGAGTTCAGGCAGAGTGGCACACGCCTATCATCCCAGTGCTGGGGGAGGCTGGAAACCAGAGGATCACTATGAGTCCGAGCTGCATAGTGAGACCCTGTAGCAACCAAATACATTTTTTAAAATGATAAAAATATAAATAAAATGGAAACAGGGCATTGTAGAGAACTGATAGCATGTGAGCAAATTCTTGTGTGATAACCAGTGTCAGATATCATCAATGTACCATGGTTGTAAAGATTTTAAAATAGAAACACTAGATGAAAGGAATATTCTCTGTACTCTCTTTGAAACTTTTTAGCAAATCTTGTATGATTCTAGAATAAAATTGAACTAGCTTAATTGTTTTACGGCATGACTCAGTAGTAAACAATAAAGAGAAAGGCTTCAACAATGCCTCCCATGGGCTCTTTTACCCTAAAGTGTTAGCTTCGAACATTTTAAACGGGGTCTGCTGCGTGTGAGGTGACTATTTGACATGAAATCCATGCAAGCTAGAAATGTTAGGGCTCAATGGCATTCAACTGCAGGAGCAAACTGGGTCCTCTCTCAGTCTTCCCTCTGTCTCCAGGGATGCAATGCACAGTGCAAAGAACCTAGGCGGACAGGACTCCCCGCAGTGTGTCTTCATCAGCACAGACTCTGGAAGGTTCAGCTTTCTGCAACTCAGCATTCTGTCCTTCACCCAGAAGCTCTTTTGCTTTCATTTCTGCCATCTTCTTTGTCTTGTTTTCCTCAGCTTCTTTTGCATTTCTGTGCCATTAACTGTCAGATTTTTACCCCTAACCTTGAATCACAAAGCCGGATTTCTTCCTGCTGAAAAGGAAGACACTAGCTTTCTTTTAGTATTCAAAGCAAAATTTGTCATTTCACTTAGAAATCTTTTCTTTTCCTCTTTCTTCTCTCTGTCTCTCTCCATCCCTCCCTCCCTCTCCCTCCCCCCTCTTTCTTTCTTTCTTATTTTGGTCTCACTCAATGACTTTCCTATCCATCTACCTGACAGAAGAAGCTTAAGAATAGTCCTACCTTTTATTCCACCAAACTCCTCACACAGTCCCTTTAAATCCTGTACTTTTTATTGCACTCTTCATTCTCTTCAGTCCTACTGCTGTGACATTCATTCAGACATTCATCATTTCTTACCTGGGCTACTTTAACACCCTCAGTTTGTTTTCTTCAGCCCATCCTCTTACTGACACTCAGATGCTCTTCCTTCAGGTTGCATCTGTTTTGAATCTTTTATCTCCTTGTTATTTATTTAGTAAACACTTGTTCTATGAATAAAAGCATTGAGAAAGACATCATTACAAACCTAAGAGGACACTTTTGCAAAACTCAACTGGCATATGGAGCTTTCTGTGTCTCTTGTTAGTTAGCATGTGTCTTGATTACTTTTCTCTTGTTGTTGGGACAAAATACCCAACACCCAAAATTAAGGAAACAAAGTTTATTTAGCTCACAGTTTTTGGAGGTTTTAGTCCATAGTGGGCTAGCTCCAAGAGGAGTGGCACAAGGAAGAAGGCAGCAGTTCATGGCAGTAGAAACAGTAAAGAGCAAAGGCAAAAGGGAGGAGCAATGGCAGTGACAACAGAGAGCAAGTCTGTCTCCCTCATGTTGCATGCAGGCTGTCTGTTCCAGGCAGGGTATAGCACTCTCACCCATAATCCCAGCAGCACTCACACCCATAATCCCAGCAGCACTCACACCCATAATCCCAGCAGCACTCACACCCATAATCCCAGCAGCACTCACACCCATAATCCCAGCAGCACTCACACCCATAATCCCAGCTGCACTCACACCCATAATCCCAGCTGCACTCACACCCATAATCCCAGCAGCACTCACACCCATAATCCCAGCCGCACTTATATCCGTGTCAGTTTAGCTATAGATCATGAATTAACCAAAACCTCTAGAAGTCCTCCTCATGGCTACATGAGGCTCTGGGGGGATAACTAGACAGGAACCCTAACAGCTTGCATGATGATTACTTCTCTTTGCCAAGATATAGAAGTAATAATCTTAAGCTTTTCTAGAATGCTATTCTCTAGAGCACTGCAGAAGCTAGATGTCCAAGTTATTTACCTTAAGTCTGATCTCTAACTTTAGTATAATACTAATCTCATGATAGTAGAATTAGGAGATAAAGCATTTCAATGACCTGTCATAAGTCCTTATTAAAAAGACAACAACAGAATTTCAACAGTGGCAGCGATGTTAGTAATCACGCAGTGTGCACCATATAGTATGATCCTCGGGCAAAGTAGCTTTCATGGAATAATAGTTTAGAATTAGAAATATGTTACTGAAAGTCTCTTAGCCTAATTAGCTTTAGTTTGCCCACTGACTCATTGTTTCTTTAGAAACAGTACAATTTTACAAACATGCTCTTAATATCAAAGACATGGGATGAAGAGAAACTCTTCCCACATTCCCGTGTGTCCCAGGGGAGGTCTGAAACTTGCCTTTGTTACCGAAGCAGTGAAGATGGTATCTCTGTATTTAATAATGGAATCCAACTGGGATATCAGTTGTACCACTCGGCCATCATTTTTCTCAGTGTCATGCCTCGGGAGGGAGAGGAAACACTAGATGTGTTCTGCTTTCTCTAATCCCTGAGCAGACACCATGGGCTCCATCTGTTAATCCACATCAGTCAAGAGTTCAACGAAGAGATACAGGCGCTCTTCTTCCCTCAGATATGTTGTGGAACCACGAGGAACCCTCTTCCATCAGCCTAACAGATAGTGTGTAGGCCCTTTTCTGTTTAGAAATGGTCAGAATGCTTTGGAGCTGGGACAAGTCCTTGATCTGAAAGAGCCACTGGTCTGACAAAGGAGGTATACATACAACACGAAACAATTCAGATTATAATTACTGCTATACCTTACCCTCATAACAGTTCCAGCTCTCCTTCTTGGTAGATTCTTAAGCAAGTATTTACTGTAATCCTTTTCTGTTTCACAGTGTAGCTTTTCATTTGAGACACTACTATAGTTTTCTCAAATGATATTCGTGTTGATGAAACATTCTAGTCACTCTACTTCAGTGCCACCCTCGCCCCACTTTACAATCCCTTGGCTTGGTTGTTCTTACTCTTTGCCCTGCTGAATTTTCTTCACAGCACTCTTTGCCATCTGTTGTACCACACTGACTCAGTTGCTTTTCACTCTTCGCTGGGACAAATACCTGACACCCAAATTTAAGGAAAGAAAGATTTACTTAGCTCACAGTTTGTGGAAGTTCCATCTGTACCCAGCGGGCTCCCAGGCAGAGCAGCACGTGGCAGAGAGCAGCAGTTCATGGCAGCAGAAAGCAGCAAGAGCAAAGGGAAGGCAGCAGCTGCGGCTTCAAGTCAGCCTCTCTCCCCTCCCTCCTTATATTATAAACAAGCCACTCTGGGTCTGGGGTGGAACTCACACAGTGTCCATGTCCTCCTCTTGTACAGGGTGAGGGTGTTCACAAACTAAGAATCCTGGCTCTGTGCCGAGTCACTTAATTAAACGTCTAAACTTCTCAGGTTGACCCAATGTATCAACCAGTGGGCACATATTTAGGGTATCTGTCTCTATTCCATATTCATGCAGCAGAATACAACCTTCACACGGTCAGGGCAGGGCAGTGTGTGTGTTTGCCCTCTGTTATGTCCCCAGGGCCTTAAACAATCCCTGGAATATCTGGGTACTCTATAAATATTTATTAAATGAATTATTGTATAGAAGTATGGAAGAATTTTGTTTCAGCAGATAATCTCTTTTTATCCAGTATTAGTATATAGTACTGCTTTAACTTGCCAAATCTTATTCACTTCAGATCTTATCCTATTATAAATTAAAATAGTTCTATTTTAGCAATACATGAATATATCCCTAGTATACCTTCTATTATATGAGTATATGTGATTATATAGAAACACATATAATATATGCACTATAACTATTATTATTATGTTATTATATATAATTCTGTGGTTTGTGTACTTAAAAGTTAGAGACTTTGTGTAGTACCTTTTCAATCTCTTGTACGGCATGATATCACTTCTGGGAACTGCTGCTGCTTGTTTTTAATAAGATCAAAGTTACTTGGAAAAGTTAACAGATTGATCAACAGGAATATGTATAGATTATCTCGTTAGTCCTTCCCATTGTGAACTTGATAAGAATTACTCTTGCCAACCTCCTCGAAGCGATAATGGCTGCACTAGTGTACAGTTCCCACGTACACTCAATATCTGGGGCGTCATAGGACTTTTATGACAAGTTTCATAAGTTGTTGCCTTGTGATAAATTTTTGTCTTACCTCTGTACCTTAAAAGAATGTGCTAACCTTAAGTACACACACTTTTCTGGAATTCTAGCAAGTGGCAAGATACACATACAACATAAGCACACATACATCCAGGAATGTATAAATACATGTGTATACGTAATGCTTTTTAGTACCTCGTTCTCTTTGTCAAGTGCCAGTAACCACAACCCTCGTCACCATCTGACATACTGTAGGATGCTTGTCTCTGTTCCCTAGCTGTGCAGTAGAGTACGAGCTATTTTAGACCAAATGCTTTGTGGACTCGATATCAACCAAAGAAGCAAGGAGCAGAAAATAGTTCAGGCCACCCAAGTCCAAAAGATTGTTTCCAAGATCGTGCTGAGGAAACCTTGAAAAGCAGGAATTCACATCTCTGTTTCTCCTCCTCCTTAGAGCCCAGCAATCTTTTTTATAGTGTTGTACAATAAAGAGAAAATAGATAAATCCCATGCTTCAAAGTGACTCAGGAGGTAGGAGGTGTTACTACAGATATAAAAAGCTTACTGCGTTGGAGGCTGTGGCCACCTGATCCATCCCCGCCAGAGAAGGAGCATCCTTTTAGAGGTCCCTGGACAAGGGCTAAGTTTATCTGCTTACCAGGAAGTCAGCTGGATGACTTACTTGCCGGACAACATTTCCTATTAATGCAGAGAGTTGGATTTAGTTGATGTGGGGCTTCATGTGGAAGGTAGGGTGACCTTAAGTGAAAAGATTTTTAGTTTCAGTGATACCATTGTGGTGACGCAGAAACTGAAGATGAGGACAGAAAGTGTATCTTGAGGACCATTGTACAAATTATCCTCTTATACTGCAACATTCTGCAATTGCTTAGTATATTTTAAATTTTTCTCTTATTATACATTGCCCTTAATAAGACATGTTTTCTGTGGTAAGGTGTACATCCATAATTATTGCCAATGATAGTAGAATCTAAAAATACCTTCACTTATGTTATTACTCAACACAGAGATAATATACATGTCAGATCAGTATATTTTCAGAGGTGATTACTTAGGCAATCAAGAGTTCCTCATTTCTATTTATCTAAATACATTCTTCTTGGGGCTGGGCAGATAACTCTGCAGTCTAAGCGTCAGCCTGGCAAGCGCAAGGACCCGGGTTCGATCCCTGGTACCTACCACATGCTGTGTTGGCCTCAGAACTCCAGGCACCAAGTGGGCCACTGAAACCAGGCACCGTGGTGCATGCCTATAATTCCCACTCTGGAGTGGTGGAGATAGGAGGGTCACTGTGAGTCCAAGCTGCATAGCCAGACCCTGCATCAAATAAATAAAAAGATTGTTAAAAATCTAAATTCTTCTTTGTGTTGTGTAACCTTCAGTGTCTTAGAAAGTTTCCTTTAAATTTAGAAGGATAAGAGACTCTTGTAGTACTGACTTTCTGCCTTCCTCTTTGGGGAGCTGGAAGTAAATGGTGTTTTTCTGCTTCTGTCACACTCTGCTTGCCAGTGGCAGTTCTCCTCAGCATTTGCTGGTCAGCGTGCTGGGCCATGACATCACGTGGCAGACTGAACACCACAGGCATGCAGTAGGACACAGGCAGTGCAGGCTTCTTCCCTGAACCTCTTTTGTACCTTATTTTCTGAGCATACATGTGGATCTGCATAATTCCCAACATGAACAGCTACCTCAAGATATTTTAAAATGGATCTTGGAATATCTGAATTCAAATTTTATTGATTGCAGTTTAATCCTATGTCCTTATTCATTTCTGCTAGAGATTTTTAGTTGCCTGTAAAGTTGACCTTGGGAATTCTGATGTTTTTAAAGCATCCATGTAAATTATCTTGGAGGGGAAATTATTATGGAACAAATGTTTTATCTCAGTACCACTTGCATTTGGCATTATAAAATGGTCTAATGCATATGTAGAATTCAAAGTATTATTGACCAAATGCAAAATTTGTCATCAAAGTGTCCTCTATTCCCCTAGAAGCTAGAAAGGGGATAATTAGCATAAACTATTTATATGGCAGCAGATTCCAAAACCTAATGATTGTGCTACAGTAAATATGGTAACTACCTAGCATAAACTGGACAATAAAAAATGAAGAGGATTTTATACCAGGAAATTTTGAGAAAATAATGTATGCAAAATGATAGAGATAACCAAATTTAATTCCTCTGGATATAAAAACCAAGTCATTCATGTTTTGTGTTACACAGGATATACAGCTAAGTGCTACTTCATGATTTAAAAAAATGTTGTTGAGGACTGGGGAGATAGCTCAGTGGTCTAAGTGCCTGTCTGGCAAGCACAAGGATCCAGGTTGGATCCCCAGTACTGCATGCCATGCCAGCCCTGGAATCCCAGGTGTGGTGCACTGGCCACTGAAACGAGACATGGGGCGTGTGCCTGTAATCCCAGCTCTGGGCACGCTGAGACAGGAGGCTCAGTGTGAGTATGAGCTGTGTAGTGAGACCGTTACCAAATAAATAAAAGAGTGAGAAAAAGAAAAAGAATTTTTAAAAAAATATTTCTGGAAGAAAATGAGTCATCATGATAAGAGACAGGGTTATTGATATTGAAAGTTGACCATGAGTACGCAGTTCTAATCTTTTGAGATCAAGGCATCTCTTTACTGAGGTTGGTGCTTTCTGACAATGTTTTCAACAATATCAGCCTTTTCTCCACTTGCTCAGCGGTGGAGTGATGGAAGGAAAGACAAGCACTGACTGATTTCACCTTGCAACCTTATAGCCCAGCTTCCACAAGAGAAAGAGTGACTCCATAGCACCCATTTAGGTGCTTGAGTTAAGAGGGCAGCATGTATGTTATACACAGAATTTTTAAGCAGAGTGAACAACGCTTTGTACTTTGTAAGTAGTATTTCAAGAATGTATCTTTGAATTTTAAATTTATTACTTTTTTTTTCACAATTCATTTAATTTCTCAGCAGAGATAAGCTGAATGTGGTCATGTTCCCAGGAACTGATGAGTGTGTTTGATTTCCTGTTCACCAATCCTTGCCACTCACTTCTAGGTATAGACAAACCTCACTACATGCGCCTTGGTTCCTATTTTCCCATGATGTATTTACACAGGAAGAAAAAAGTAACACATTTCTGTTGTTTATGTTTATGTATAAACATGTCCCGTCTTTAGGGATCTCACTGGTATGGCTGGAGAACTTACAGTCTGATCAAAGAAATCTTAGTATTCAAGACACTTTTGTGGAAAAGGCAGTGTTTTTACTACAACTAGCCTTGGCATGTTTAACCACACATTCCAAGCCCTCCCTGGGGGAAATCAGAACAGCCGCTTTGTTATTCTGGAAGTGAACTCAGTCATTATCCTGTGCATGGTGACGAGTATGTACCTGAAACAAACGTGCTTTCACAGATGCTTCAGGACAGTCTGAGGGTAGGCAAAGAAAGCATGTCATTGTCTAACCTGTGCCTGGAAGAGGTCTAGAAGCAGGAAAGGTCACCATAGGCTCTTGAGCTATGTCAATGTGTGGAGAATCTGTAATCTCTAGGTGAGGAATGGGAGTGCATGGCTATAGTAGAAATCCATTACAGCACGTGGGAAAGGAAATTCCTAAGGTAAAATAGAAAACTAATGTCATAGCTGTTGAACTGAACTGAAGTTTGGAAGTTCTAATGATAGTAATAAAAGAACCAATTACCATATTCTTTGAAGAATAATGCATTAGTGACTTTCTCCATCAAGAATTGGGCAAAGAAATAAAGACCTTAGAAAAGAGCCTTAAAGTATGTAGTGGAGGGGGTTCGTTTTTTTTTTTTTTTTTTACAAAGTCAAAGGCTCCACATTAATTGTTTACAACCAAACATCTATTTTGTGAGTGCCACCCACTTTGTCAAGTATTGTTTTGAGATACAAAGTAAAAGAGACCCAAGTTCTGACTCTTAAGATATCCTTTAGGATCTCTGTCCTTTGGTTCATATTATCTTGATAATATTGTTACTGGTGATTCAGTAGAAGTCTGAGATAGCAGAGGTGACTTCCGTTTGAGGTACACCTCCCCCAGTCTGGAGTATTCAAAGCCTCCGTCCTAATGGAGGAGAACTATTTTTCCTTCCTAATGGAGGAGAACTATTTTTCCTGAGTAATAAAAGTGAAGCGTCAACTCCTTCGGTTTGGGATCTTTCAGAGTGGGCCATAGCGAATGGACTAAAGGCACACTGGCACTCAGTCAGTTCACTGTTGATGTCTGTTTTCTTCAGCAAGCTAACAAAGAATCAGAAGAGAGGAGACTCACACACATACACACACACACACACACACACACACACACACACAACCTTATTGGGCTCAACCAGTCTCTGCTAGTGTTGTGCACTGCTGCCTTGCCCCCAGCGAGACAGAGGCCACTGCCGGCACATCTTCTTCCAAGCTGTGCACAGATTGGAGGCCCCATAACTGAGCTCTTCATGGAACAGCGAGGACCTCGTGGTAGAAGAATGTGGTATTCAGGGTGGAGGCTCGGCTTGCTTGACCTTGGGATCCACACCAGAAGTTGGTTGAACATTCTTCTGAGTGTGTCCCGGTGGATCCTGGAGGTGTGGCTCTGTGCGTCTAGTCTGGTCTCCAGCCCCTTCCTCCCTAGCACTGTTTCTGTGATCGGCTTCCTGTCCACAATGACCAGGATGGCCGTCTTAGCCTTCTTCTGTGATGTTCTTGCCTTGGAGCCAGGCAAGAATTAAATCCTATGGAACAAGAGCAAAATTAACAGGCTAGGTGATTTGACCCACTGGTGACACATGCATGACAAGTGATACATGTGTCTACCACCAGTGGTACAAACCGCCAAATGAGACCGTGAAGCATGTACACATGCAAGGGTGTGGGGGGTTAAGCCAGCAGGAACACCTTAAACCTCTTCCCCTTTAAGTGGTGGGTACTGATTACTGTGTCCAGGAGCATGGAAACTGGCCAGAATAGGAGTAATGAGGATTTAGTCTACTCCAGCTTTTATGTTGAAATTTTCACCAAGAGATTCTGGTTTAGAGCAAACAGAAGTCTTAGCAGATATCTTCATCATTGTTTCATAGTTGTTCATCCACAAACAAGCTAATATATATTGCTTTATATCCTCCATCCCTGCTTTTAAAGACAAAAAACAGAGCCCATGAGACAGCTCAACAGACTAAGCACCTGCTTTGGCAAGCACAAGGACCAGGGTTCGATCCTTGGTCCCACATAGCACACTGGCTCCACCTCTAGGGTGCGCTGAGCAGGTGAAGGAGTCTGGGCATGGTGGCTGGATCCTGTAACCCCAGCGCTGAGGAGGCTAAAAACAGGAGCCTGTATCAAATACATAAAATAGGGAAAAAAAGAGAAAAAAAGAATGAAAACAAAAAATTTTCCTTTAACATACTATGTTCAGAAAAAGTTTCACATAAACATATGTTGTGAACTGCATGGTTACTTCCCCTGCACAACTCATGTTGAAATCCTGACTTCCGATGGGAGGTGTTAGGAGCTGGAGGAATTTGCAAAGCAGATAGGCTAGGAGAGTAGCCCCTTTCTTACATTTCTTTCATCATCATAGTAAATACCCTGAGGTAATCAATCTGTAGAGAGAAGGTTTACTTTGGGCAGCAGTTTCAGAGGTGTTAGTCTCATCAGTTGGCCCCATTATTTTGGGGGAAGAGAAACATCCTGGCAGAAGCACATGTGGTATAAAATCATTCTTTTTTTTTTTAACTTTGTTTTAAATTAATTTTGATTGAGAAACAAATAGCAGTGAGACAGTTTCAAAACCAATTAGTAGGACAGTCAATAATTAATACATTGCATATTGTCATTGTAGGGGTTATTCATAGTGCAAGATGCAGACATGATATACTGTTCAAACACTAATAGTACAAATCTTTCTCATTGAATTAAGAGAAAGTAGTTGTATATCTATCCTATTTTGTATATACAGATACAAAATGGTCCTTCGTTTATATCCCCCCCTTTTTTGTTTAGTTTTGTCAGAGATGGGTATTCAATTGCCATTTAAATAGTGTAGGTGTGTGAATTCAGCAAAATAATCCAATATAGTCCAGTAGTCCATAGTAGTAGTGAGTTATCAGGCAATGTCAGAAGTTGTTGACTTGAGCCTTTTACAACTCAGCATATTAACATGCCTTTACTTTTTACGCCTCACCTCGTTATTATGCTTTTCTGCTTGATGGTTAAGACTTTGTTATAAGCAAGACCTATATAACAAGAAATGTAACTTTTGTAACTGACAAGTTCAGTCAAATCCCTTCAGAATTTACCCTGAAACCCTGTACCACAAGTTTTTTTGTTTGTTTGTTTTTTTCTGTACCACAGTTTGTAGATCCTTTGTCAGTGTCAGCCATGTGGATGAGTTATGACCATTGCTTGACCAGTTTGCTCTCTGTAAAAGCCTGAGAGAATTCTGCTGCTGGCTGGAAAGCAAAGGGTCAGGGGACCAGAGCTATCCAATCCCTTCAAGGAGTCTAGGAGGTTTTCTCTCACTTATCACTGCCTACCTCTTGAAGGTTTCATTGCAGACTAGAGACAAATTTTAACACCTGTGTCTTCAGAGGACACTTACTGAAAATGCAACAAGCCTTCAGGAATTTTTTTTCGGAACTGGGGATTGAACTCAGGCCCTTGCGCTTACCAGGCAAGGACTTATTCTACTGAGCCATCTCCCCAGCCCTGCCTCCAGGAATTTAATGAGCCTCAATAAAAGGACAAAGAGCTTGCTTCCTCCTCCTCCTCTGCTTTCTGCCCACAAGGATACCATGAGTAGATTTGCAAACCTGGAAGAGGGTTCTGAGCAGAACAGACTCTGCTGGCTTCGTCATCTCAAATGGCCTAGTTTCCTGTGAGATGCACATTATTGAATCTTCCCCAGCTGGGTAATTTGTTATAACAGCCTGAGCTAAGATAATATGTTTATGACCTTTCTCAATAACAGTATTTCTAATCTGATAAAGGATGAAAACACTGTGCACACAGGTTCTTTTCTTTCTGTGCTGGAGAAAGGCAGCCTGTGGAAACACACTTATGGTCTTCCAAGGGAAGGAGAGGCAATGGCACAGCCCAGGACTGAGCTTTGAAACACTGTGGAGTTTTCTGAGAACTACACACTTCCTAGACTGTAAATGTAGTGTGGGACTTGCGGCTGTAATTTATGAGGTAATATTAGAGGAGACTGGCCTTCTGTCTTGTAGATCCTAGAAACCCAGCACTTTATTTGAAGCTGAACGCTGGCAAGATCAGATTTGAGATATGAAAACTTACATTACCTTTTTGGAGATTGCTTGGTAACTCTAGAGGAAACACTGTAGGTAAGAAGCCCTGGCGGTGCATTGATTAAAGTTGTGCAGACAGGATGGAGAGGTACAATTTGAGAAAAATCTTGGATTTTCCAGGATTTCTTATCCGTAGATGGAAGCTTCATTATCTTGACAAAATAGAAGTTATTTGTTACTTGGTCAAATATGTATAATTTAAACTATGACTTAATAAGATCCTGACCTAGTGGAAATTGAAACAGGATATTTCTAGTATCATTTGCACAGGTGCCTGATATATTTGTCCATGTAACATCACCCTACACCGTGAAACTGGAAATGATTAATTTCTTTATTTTTTCATTGAATTTTATATCAATCACTGGCATTTATTGGTTTACTCAAATATGTTTTGATGCTTACCTTTTACTTTTTTATTTTAGTTCTATTTTTTAAAGCTAATAAAATGGTAAAAACAATTAAAAACGATACGGAATTTCACTAAACAAAAATGATAGGAATTCAACAGTGGTTGTTATATTGCATATTGTTTTCAAGTTCGTTGTTCAAATTATCAGATATTAGTGTGCAAAATTGGTCTAAATAAATAAACACAGGGAAAAAAATTAAGTACTAAATGTTCCTTTGAGTAGATGCGTGGAAATCAGCAGTATAAATGTCCAAGCTGTGTGTGTGTGTGTGTGTGTGTGTGTGTGTGTGAAAGAGTAAATGAAACCTGAGAGATGCAGTAGATACTGCAAAAGAGAAAGAAACTGTTCAGAGGGACAGAACAACTGGGATGAAGGAGAGGAAAAGATTATATATATATATATATATATATATATATATATATATATATATGTATTTTTAATTTTCTAATTTTTTTCTTCTTCATTACCATGTAATAATTGAATATTGCTGGTTTCTTGCCAGCTTATCAGGTTTGCCTCTGTCTTGATCTGACTCTGTCCTCCATAATCCACACTGGGTCTTCTTCAAATTAAAACAGCAAGCATAATCGGGCTACGGTTATCTTCATTTCACTAAAGCCTCACCATAGCATAGTGCATTTCTTAGGAATTTAAAGTAAGCTTGGCAAATGTCATGTCTGATTTGTTTAGATCCTACTGTTTAATTATGTTAACTCGCTATCTTAATGTTAAAGCTAATGTTAATTGTAAGTTCCTGACACTAGGAAAAATGTATGTCTGGGATCATGCCTGTATTTTGATAGCATTATTTATAATGGGCCCCTTTTCCTTCCAAAGACATTTCTCTTTGAACAGAAAATTGCAGGCTCACCCTATCTATCAGAGAGAGGCACAAAGAAATTGTCCCCAGAATTCAATTTATGGAAAGTAAATATAATTAAAATATGCTGACAGCAAGTGTCCCAACTATAAACTTCATGAATGCTGCATCTATGTCCCTTTGAGGTCAGACAGTGAAAAATTTGTCATTTGGTTACTGAAAGCTTTTCCTTGCTTTAATATAAAAATAAATTTGCTTCTTTTGGTGTTATATAATCCTCAATGAGTCTTGTCACTGGTTCTATTAAGTCAAATAATAGAAAGCCAAGTTTTTCACTGACTATCGAAACAAAATAGGATAACTTATTATAGTGGAAATCAAAAAACCTTTTGAATGAAAGGAGTTTTGGAAAATGTATTAGTACATTTTAGTTAATCTTTAATTATGAGCTTTCTACAAACAAAACCAAGTAAAATATATTGGTTAAGTGGCTATTTGTAGTACACAATACTGTAGTCAGATTTCTAATGTATTTATCCCAAATGTCAAGATTTTTATTTTTGCTATGGGATGGTATGTGAAAGCCAAAATTAACCCTTATCCCCAACCCATTCTTTGCTAACAATGACAAAGGACAAGTATTTAGCTGTTTTAAAAAAGTACAGATCTTGTTGTTTGGAACAAGACAGAAGAACCTGAACAATGTTTTGTTAAGCAAAATAAACTGGGCACAGAAAGGCAAGTTGTACTGGATCCAGCTGCATGTAGACTCTTGAAAACAGCTGAACTCATAGAAAGTGGGCGTGGAATAATGTCTACCAGAGGCTGAGGGCAGGGTAACTGGGAAGGACCCAACATTTTGGAAGGAATAAATTCCAGAGATCTTTTGTACGTTAGGGTCACTATAGTTAAAAACAATATATCATATACTTGAAAATGGCTGAGAATAGATTTTTAAGTGTGAGGTACAACATATGCAAAATAGGTTAATTTTAATCATTTCTCCCTGTCCCTGTGTATGTGTACACATTGGGTTGAACAGTATACAAATACACAAATTTTATTTGTTGATTAAAACATACATATTAACAGGCTAATAGAAGTTTAATCTTGCAGGATAGCAGAAGTTTAATGGTAGAAGTCAGAAGAGTTAATCCTTGATCCAGTGACAGCCAGTAGGCAATATTAGTCTCTGAGACTAGCTTATACTCTTTTAGAAAATGGTAGGTGTTTTCTAAACTTGGCCTAGAATATGAGCCTGCGTTTAGTTACCTTTGAAGTTCATGGCCCACTGTCACCAAAATCTATATTGACAGTGTCACCGATTCTCTGTCCAATCAGAAATCACCTAAGGACACTGATGCTGCGTAGCTATAATGGAGTGTGCGTGCGTGCATGTGCGTGTGCGTGTGTGTGTGTCCCCACTAGTTTTTAACAAAGTCCCAGGAAGCAGAGGCAAGAGTCTTCCGCAGTGCATTTTCGAGGCCTGAAGTGCTCAAAACACCAGTCATCAGCCACCTCGCGGGTCACAGGCATCTGTCCCAAATGGAGATATGCGTGCACGTAACATGCCCTGGGAAGGATTTGGGGACCATGCATGTAAGGAAAAATGTGCTGTATTTCAACTTTTAAATACAGATTTGTTTTTAAATGATAGTAGATATATTTAATAGAATACATGTAAGAATTTGACCTCTTTTTTCTTCTTTAGATGTAATCACTAGAGAATTTAATATTCCATTTGTGATGTTCGTTTTATTTCATCTGGACAGTCCCCTTTCATTCTGTTCTTCTCCCCTAAGTCCTCCCAGTTCTGAAGTTCATGCCCCTGAGCATTCCTCTCTCCTTGATCAGTGCTGGAGTTTTTACTGTTAGTCTTAGCCACTCCCCTTCACGGCATGGAGCATTTAACTTCTATGTCACCAACACTTTTTTCAGCAGTAGTAATTTAATTCATGGTCAGTGGTGGGAATATTAAACTGTGCCCTCCAGCACCCCTATATCAGGTTTCCTTGAACTATCTCTGGGTGTCCTGTTTTCGTAGCTAATTTACCTAAGTTTATGCCTACACTCCCATCTTGTCTGCAGCAGGAGTTACAAATTCTTCATAGTCTTTGTTTTGTCTATCTGCCCCACTCCCATTCACCCTGACTCTGGCACAACTATCACTACTGCTGCTGCTGCTGCTGCTGCTGCTGCTGCTGCTGCTTCTCCTTCTCCTCCCTCTGCCCCTCCCGCTTTCTCTCCCCCCTTCCCCTTCCCCTTCCTCCCTATTTCTCCTCTTCCTCCTCCTCCTCCTCCTCCTCCTCCTCCTCCTCTTCACTTCACTACAGGGTCTCACTACACAGCTCAGGCTCTTAGTGATCCTCCTTCTTTCCACCTCCCCAGGACTAGGATTATAGGTGTATTCCGCTGTGTCTAGACTCTGGCCGGCTCAGCCCACCCTGGGCTGAGTAGGTGCTGTAGTCTGCTGAGCTATCTCACCAGCCCCTCTGGAAATACATCTTCTCCAGTACTTAGATGCACTGCTCATGACTGGCCTGTGTCCTCCAGCCCTTGTTTTATTCATTCATTCATTGAAGAAGTCTGTTCTGGCCACCTGTCATATACCATGCTTCAGCCTAAGTCCTGAAAGGAATATCTCTGCCTTCTTGTTGCTTACAGTGTAAGTCACATAAGTGAATACTCTGGTATTAGACTATGAGAGATGCGAGGGTGAGAATTTAAGGCTAGAAAAGGACATACTAAGTGTCAGTGTTCAAGAGGGGACCAGTGATGGAGGAAAAGCCAGCCAGGTGAGTATCTGCAAGCACAGTCTTCCAAGTGGGAGGGACTGGCACATCCAAGAAGTAGGAGATAATTTTAGTACAAATGAAACAGATTAGCATATATATGGAAATGTTTTTAAAACAAGGCAATATAGAATTTAGGAAAGCATCTGAATTGCTCCCTGCTTCCTATTTATCTCTCTTCTATTTATCTCTCTTCTGTTTTGTTCTTCATTTCTGTGTGCATGTATTCGTATATGTCTTTCATTTTTCATATTAGAGAAACTATATAATATTTGAGCTTATCTGATTTTTTGGGGGGGTCTGGCTCAGGATGCCTTCAGGGCAGGTCTGGTAGGGCTTGAGGATCTGGGGATCAAACAGCAGCATCCTGATTGCTTTGTTTAATCAGTCACTTAAATAACTGAGCTACTGGGCAGGCCCCCATTGCCTGACTGTTTATTTCACTTAATGTTATGTTCTTCAGTTACATTCTCCTTCAAATGTTTCTGTCTTTATGGTATCATAGTTCATTGAAGAAATTTTGTGTTACCTGTTTGCTTCTCTTTTGTAAGCATCTTTCTGTTGTATCTTATTCCGACTGCTTTGACGATAACAACGCATAGCACAATGACTATTCTTATTCTCTTATTACTTAATTGTGAAAACATTTTTTCATAAAATAAAGTAGAAAGGATGCAGTTGGTATGAGTGAAGCAGAATGGAGGAAGAGGAGAGAAATAAAAGGGACGGCTGGGACATAACAGGTTATCAAACTCTCCAGGGCTTGGCAGAGCCTAATATAAATCATTGCAAAACTGTTGGGGGGAGGTTGCGCAGGAAAGTGTCATGATGTGATTTCTATTTTAACAGAATTATTTTGGGTACTGTACTAAAAATAGCTGGGGAGTAAATAAGGCCGGTTGGAGGAAGATCTGTTAGAGGCTCTTGTGGGACACGAGGCTCACACCCCACCCAGTGGGACTGCGGTGGGCTGATCGTGCCTGTGTTGAGGCTGTGGCTGGGGTGGAAGACACGGATGCCTACTGAAAGTACAGCCATAGGATTTCCTGGGAGAATGGAAGTGTCAGGAATGACACTAGGACTATGGAGCAACTGACCCAGAAAACACAGAAAGGGGACAGAAAGATCAGCGTAACTTTGAGGTCACCATGGATATCCAGACACAGATGTTCAGCAGGCGCTTGGATACATGAGCTTGTGTTTGGGGACAGAACTATAGCAATCTGGCAGTCCTGTTTTACTGAGTTTTCCTGCTGTTCTTACTGATTGCTAATACGCTTTCAGCAACTAGCCTCCTGCAGCTCTGGCCAAATGCCTGGGGCTGGGACTTCTGTGGCCCTGCTTCAGGCTAGTCTCTGACCCCCACCCCCACCTCTGTCCCAGGTGTCCCCGCGTGTGTCTTACTGCCTGGACCTCTGTTAGGTCTTTGCTGTTAGTCTATTACTTCCTCAGGGCAGCCTATTGTAACTGCCTTAGGTAAAGCTGGACCTTCCTCCCAGCTGCCGTTATCCTTCTCTTAGTTCTCTAGCGTTTACTGCCTTTTCCACATTCTAGCTAATCCACAGTACTCACTGTTTAAGTTTTATCTTATGGATGTCAGTCAGTCTCCACCCTGGGTAGGAGGAGACCTTTGCTTTCTTTACAGATTAATCTTAAATGTTCATAATATTTTTTTTTCTTCATGATGGATGATCAGTAAATATTGGTTAAATTGCTGATTTCAGTCATTAAGTTGAAAATGAACATTATAGATTTGTCAGATACATTTTTGAGATAATAAATATGATGTTAACTTTTTCTAAATCTGGTAACTTCTAAAACAAACCCTGGGCTGGCCAGATAGCTTGGCGGACTAAAGAGCCTGCTTAGGCAGAGTACAGCAGCTGGGTTCCATCCTCAGTGTGCCAGCCCCTCCCCCAGGGTACACTGACAAAGCGATTGAGACTGGGCATGGTCTGCTTGGGATGCTGCAAAGAGGAGAATCCTAATGATTCTGATCTATAGAATCACAGTGGTGAGACCCTGTAGGCCCTATAGACTCTGTACTAAATACAGGAAGGGAAGGGAAGGGAAGGAAAGGAAGGAAGAACCATTGTCAAATGTAATATGAAAATATTTTGTAGGAATTAGTTGATACTATTGTTGTAGGTAGCTGAATTAAATAGAAATATTCTAGGCAGTCAGACAGAGCCAGGCCCTCAAGGAGACAAGATGGAAGACAAGGTGACTTTGCAACTTAGAAGAGACAGATACTCCCGTATGGACCACACCTCAAAACCAAGACAAAAAAGGAAACATACAGCTACATACTTCCTTAGAGATGAACATCAGGGATTGATATTCTAAATAGGTATCAGTCACCTTGAAAGAGCCCAAATGAGTCAATAGCCCAACCCCCAATAAGAAGAGACCCTGTCCCATATTCATGCCCACTTGCTTTCTCACTTCCCCATTTGGTACTGAATTTAATCAGTTTTACCTGAGCAATGGTGCTTGTAATCTCATTGGTTGACCGTAGTTTTGTCCTACCTCATGCCCACCTAAGTGAGTTCTCATGTTCTCCATCACCTTAGACCCACCTGACCACATGGTTTTATTCTATAAAGTAAAGTCCCTGGAAGAGACAGCTTCCTGGGGACCACCTGCATGGGCCCCCCTCCAGTCCCTGTCTCAGACAAGAGCTTTCTTTCCCTCAATAAATATATTCTGCTCATGACCTCCGTTTGTTCCTAAAATTCATTCTTCAGTTTTAGAGAACACAGACTCGTCCCACGTACCTTTTAGGTTGGGAGATCATTTTTGTCCCTGTGTCATTTGGACGTTCCCTTTATCACTATCTCAGCCTTCTTGTCCCTCTGGTTATTACCATCAGTTTATATCCTGTGGTTTTATATGCTTAGTGAGAGCTCAGCAAATACTTAACTACTCTGTGGTAGACTCTGGATTCTGTGATTCACTTGTTTCCTTTCAAAGACGTGCACACGAGTGTATCAAAGGTATTGCCAAGCGTGATGAGGGGGTGTGAGGCATAAAAGCATAGGGTTGCGAGTTGACATGGAGGAGCCACTTTGCAGTCCACATGTAGCCTGCTTTAGCTTGGACACTCTGCCCCAAAGACAGAACTCCAGCCTTCTAAATCCCACAGAGACAGGTTCTAATTCCCTCTTTGTGAATATCATGACTTGCACTCAGCTACAACTGGAGAACCCCAGAAATGCTTAGAAGCCCATCACTCCCTCACCCCACCTGCAGCTTGAATTGATCTGCTAATGTTTTTAATCAATCTTGCTAAATACTTCCTGTGGGGAAAATGAGTAGTGATGAGCAGTAATCTTGCCATTTCTTTCTTCTGAAAAATTCAGTGACTGATTTCCAGATATTGCTTGTGCATCATGGTATCCCATTGTAGAAGACAGAAATAGAATTGCAATCTTAAAGGTTGTGGGATCCCTCAAGGGCCAGAATGTAGGAATAAAAAATTGAAAACTTGAAAAGAGGGTTCCAGAATCTGCCTAGTGAATAAACTTGTATCAGGTATTGCTTCTCGTGTGAATTAGGATTATTTCGATAGAAATATTTCAGTATTCTTTTCACTAGAATGCTAAAATTGTCTGTACTTCACACACAAATTCTTTTGTTTTTCCTCAATTTAAAGCAAATTTTCTTTTGTTTTCCTAAGGCCATTTGTACTCTCTTGACCTTTCCCAATTGTAAGGGAGTAGGCATCCAAAGACCTCCTAGAGCTGGGGATACAGCTCAGCAGAACAGTGCCTGCCTTGGCAAGCAAGAGGTTGTGAGTTCAGTTTCCTGGTACCAAAAAAAAAAAAAAAAAAAAAAAAATCCTAAATACAAGGAGAAGCTCTTTATCTAACTTGATACTCGAAGTGGGAGCCATCTCTTTGGCAAGCCTTATAGTTGCTTACCAGTTACCTCTTCCCTCCAAAGAATAGTAGATCTCTGCCAAAAGTAAAAATTCTTATTTCCCTGAACTGGGGATTGAACTCAGGCCCTTGCGCTTGCCAGGGAAGCATTTATTCCACTGAGCCACCTCCCCAGCCCTCCTTTGTACTCTAATGAGATCAGAAGTAGAAAACATTCCCACTATCTTGCTTCCTCTGTATCATGCCCTTTTAATGTTGTCCTAAATCCCATGTTGATGTTTGTAATTCCATAGCTTGCCAGTGGCTCTGTTATGCTCAGGAGTCTTGTGGGGTATTTGTGTGTTCATTCATAGAACATTTGAGCATCTATAAGTGTTACATGCCTCTGTATAAGGCAACAGAACCATAATCATTTAACCAAAAGTCAACAAATATTAAAATAACCTTTGGATTTTGGAGCTAAGACTGCTTTTTTTTTTTTTTTACTTGAGGAATTGAACAGGTTTGGTTGGTACTCACATAATAGGTTCTTCTGAAATCATGCCATCTCTATAGAGATATTATCTAAGCTTGTTTAATGTGCTTCTTAAATCCTAAAAATGAAACATTGCTTATTGTTAAATGACTGTATCAAATAGAATGATTATTGCTGTCACTTTTTATAGGTACAAGGTATCTTAATAATAAAGTAAGTTCTCCCACCTTCCTAAGTTATCTAATAGCCAGTTTGGAATGGGAGGTGCAGTTCCTTGGTGGCTAAGCTAGCACACAAGGCTTTGGTTTCATGCTCCAGAAGAGAGAGAGGGAGAGGGAAGGGGTGAAGGGGGTGTGGGAGGGAGATGGAGGGAGGAAGTGGGGAGAGGGAGAGGGAGAGTGAAAGCAAGAGCGAGAGAGAGAAAACGTGTGTGTGCATGCACCTGCCTACATACCAGGTTTGACTGTGAAGAAACATTAAACATTAGAGAAGACAGCCACAGAAAAGGCATATATAAGCTAATAAATGGATGTGAAGACATTAGCTAGTTTCCTGTGTAAACAGGCGGATGGGAAAGACTGAATGTAGTTACAAAAGACTTGGTCTTGACACCCAGTCTACTTCTGTGAAATTGAACTTTGTCGTCTAATTTCTGCATCCTACAAAGCCCTTTTCACGAGTTTGGTGCTATTTAGTTAACCTGAAACTTTTTAAATCTTGACGCTCCGTTTTACCTGCCTTGCTTAGGTTGATGTCATTGTGACACTGGGAGGCCTCTCTGGGCGTTTTGACCAAATTATGGCGTCTGTGAACACCCTGTACAGAGCCGTCCACATGATTCCCGTGCCAGCCATAGTCATACAAGAGGAGTCACTCATCTGCCTCCTCCAACCCGTAAGTGAAAAACGAATACAATCAGCACTTTCCTGCCACGAAATTTGTAGCATTAAAGTGGGTGAGGAGATGGCACTGGCTTTTCTCGTCCTCTGAGAGAATGCAGTTGACCAGACGGGTTTGCCTGCCTGGTAGTTTCTCTGCTGCCCCAAGTCACTGAGCGGCACGGCACAAACCTAGAGAAGCCTCCATGTGTTTGTTTCATTTGCAGCCAGGAGAAAAAGAAAATTTTGTAACTTCTAAACATTTGATTAGAAGTTACAAAACTAAGCCCTCTGCATTTTGACCAGCTGAATGTGAATAACACTTGACAGGAACTTCAGTGAGGAAGCACAAGGCTTGGCAAGAGTTTCCTTGGGATTTTCATTTTTTGAGTGTTGTCAGTTTATAATTGAAAATTGCATTTCATTTCGCCAAGCACCAAAAGGGAAATCTTTAGCTTTTCTTATTTATAAGTTGCTTATTAAATTTTACTCCCCCAAAGAAATTTCTAATGATAGTGTCGTTTATCTCCTATAATAAGCATCAAAGAAAATTTCTGCCATTGTAGTACATAAACTAGAATTCTTTTTTTTTTTTTTTTTTGCAGAACTAGGGATTGAACTCAGGCCCTTGTGTTTGCCAGGCAAGCGCTTATTCTATTGAGCCATCTTCCTGACCCCTAGAATTCTTAAATAAGCAAACGGGATAGCTGATATGTTCATTCCTATTTAAAATGATCATTTGGTAGCATTTCTATAAAGATGGCAGACAATTGTTCGCTTTTCTGCCTCTTGTTGTTCTGTAGTACCTACATTTTGCTTCTGTTTCATCTGCTTTTTGCCACCTCTACCCTACCATTACTAAGAAATTGTTTTTCAGTTACTGTTATGTTTTTCATTGCATGCATATTGTTGCTCAGGAAGTCTGGCAATTTTTCCCAGCTTTGTGCACTGCCTAACCTTGTGGCTTCCTACAGTAAATGTAGGAGGGAAGCAGAAGGATTTGGAAGTTAAATTCCACATTATCACCTTACTTAGCAAATAGTTAGGTGGCACCTGGGGTTAGTCTGTTGTCTGCTGTGCTACACTGATGATGCTAGGGAGAGATGAAAGGAGGTAGTCCTGTTTGATCTTTGCTTTCCAGTTCATGTTCGATGGAGGGGATTTACGTAAAACTGCAATCCCAGTGTGCTGGTAGGAGATCAGTACACAGAGATGATCAGAGAATAAAGAATTTGGGCATTGCTTAGCAAGGGAAGTACCTTCCCAGAGCCACTTACCTTTTATTCATTCATGTAGTTCAATGCATACTTGAATGTTGGGCTGTTTTCTAGAGATAAAACAATCTGGGAGAGAATGTTTTCTCTCCATGTGACTCTCCTTAGGCACAGTCTACATCATCAATCACTTTCCTCTGCGGCCCCATAATCTACTTGATCAGAAAATCTGGGACACCACTGAGTTATATGATGTTGCAGTACAGGTTCTTCTATGTCCTGAGTCCTCACTGACCTTGGAAGGTTACAGCCAAAATGTTGACTGTCCTTGTAGACCTTCACTTTCTCTAAGTTTTTGGTCTGCAAACTTAAGCTGTTAACCCTCCAGAAGAGAAGCTTAATGATATTATTACCCTAGAAATAGGCAGTTGAGCTTAACCTCACAATCTGTGTGAATAGAGAGCAAATTGGTCAAGCAATGGGCATGACTCATTCACATGGCTGACACTGACAGAGGATCTACAAACTGCGGTACAGGGTTTCAGGCTAAATCCTGATGGGATTTGACTAACCTTGTCAGATACAAAAGTTACATTTCTTGTTATATAGGTCTTGCTTTATCTTGATTTTAACCATCCAACAGAAAAGTACAAAAAGGTATAAAAAGTAAAGTCATATTAATATGCTGAGCTGTAAAAGGCTCAAGTCAACAACTTCTGACATTGCCAGTCCTACAGATAACCCACTACTATTATGGATTACTGGACTATATTGGATTATTTTGCTGAATTCACACACCTACAATATTTAAAGGGCAATGGAATACCCATCTCTGACAAAATTAAACAAAGAAAAGGGGGGGATACAAATGAAGGACTATTTTGTATCTGTATATACAAAATAGGATAGATATACAGCTACTTTCTCTTAATTCAATAAGAAAGATTTGTGCTAATAGTGTTTGAACAGTATATCATGTCTGCATCTTGCACTATGAATAACCACTACAAAGACAACAATATGCAATGTATTAATTATTGAAACTGTCCTACTAATTGGTTTTGAAAGTGTCTCATTGCTATTTGTTTCTCAATAAAGTTGATTAAAAGATCTGGAAAATACACAAAAATTCTTCCTTTCATGGAGCATGCATTTACATTTCAACAGAACCTGCAAAGATGCATAGACATTTCCTCTTGGGAAACTCCGGCTTGCCCAAGAGAAAAATGTCCAAAGATTCAAAAAATCTTTTGGATGCTGACTGTGAAAAGCCTTGAATTCCACACAATGGAGTGTGAACTTTGCTCAGACGCTGTGGGAAGTCATGAATGACTTCACTTATTGAGGTGACTTGCACAGGCATGTTTTACAGAATATTTTGTCAAATTATGTCTGTTAAATTTCCTTGTTCCCGTGCTGCAGTAATATATCCCAGTTAGCTTAGTTGAGTCACTGTGGTGGTATAGAGGACAAAGGTACTCCAGCCCAGCTTGGGCCACTCAGCAATTTAGCAAGACCCACTGTCGGGAAAAAAAAGCCCACAGTACAGAATAAGTGAAGGTCTTAGTACTTAGTTCAGTGTGGAGGCACTGGGTTCAATCCAGTTTCACTGCCAAAAATAGACAAATAGACAGCCACTCTGGGCAGGCATAGAGCTAACTGCCCCAGTGCCCCGTAGTGCAGCCTCTGGAAAGGAGGCTGGCACACAACCAGGAAAACAGGAAGTTTAAACTCAAAGCATGATCCATGTCACAACAGTCAGAAACTGACATCTGAAAAGAAATTCTGGACTCATGACCCTCATGATGTGTGGGAATGTGGTGTTAATATTAGCTGCAAAAAGCCAAATCCCCAGCTGTCCAAATGGGTTACGTTTACCTTGGGTAGTCAATGTCCCCAAACACAGTGCCAGTACATCCTCGCCTTAAGAGTTTTGATTTGTGTTTTCGAAATGACTAGAAAACTTACCTTATCCTAGAGAGGCACGTAGTTTGCAGAGTGGAGCCAGAAGTTCACAGACCCCACATCCTCTGCCCCTGTCAGTGGTGACTGTGCTGGGCGTGGCCCCCACCCGGGATCAGAGGATTAGCAGTGCAGCCTTTGTCCTTTGCTGCCCTGGACTCAGGACATTTGTCCTCTGCCCCTGTACGTGTTTTCCTAGCAAGATGTGAGTCATACAAGTGCAAAGCCAGAGTGACTGTGTTTTGGGAGTTCATGCAAGGACTAGGTCTTATGTGATCCATCATGTATTTAAGTAGTTTTGGTTGTGTATATACAAGAGGTCACTAGTAGAAAAAAAAATGAAACAATTTAAGGCTATGCTAAAATTTCTTCGTAGGAGCGTTCTGCAGGTGATAAATGGGACTTATGCTAGTGTACTGATATGGCTCTACCAGAGGTCTTCTTCCTGTGATGTTATACAACATATCCTGTATGAGTAATTTTTAAAAAAAAATTATCTCTTCATTTATTTGGTACGGTCTCTTGCTACGCAGCATGGACTCATAGTTATCCTCCTGCCTATGCCTTCCCAGAGCTGGGACTACAGGCATGTGCCACCACACCTGGTTTCAGTGGCCAGGCACCCAGGGTTCCAGGGTCAGCACAGCATGTGGTACCAGGGATCAAGCACTTAGATCGCCGAGCTTTCTCCCAGCCATTTCCTGTATGTTCTATACACAGTAGACTATACATTGCAGTTAGGCATTGTGCATATTGTCAGGGGGCCTATCCAGAATCGTGGCCCACGTACTGTTCATTGCTGCCAGGGGTCAGATTGGGCAGAAGAAGCACCACAAATTTAAACTGAAAGCGGGCCGGGGAGATGGTTCAGTGGAATAAGTGCTTCCCTGGGAAGCGCAAGGGCCTGATTTCAGTCCCTGGTTCTGCAAAAAAAAAAAAAAAAAAACCCTGAAAGAATTTCCAAATATCTTGGGAAGGAGGCTGAGGACAGCATGTCTCGTTCAGCACCAGAGAACTAATTACTTTAATTTTTTAAAAATTTCTGTTTAGAACTAACATTGACATCTCATCATTGAGTAGGAAAATAATTCTGATGCTTTTATGGGAATGTGCTTCTTTGTGCTCCACAACTGTGGTTCTCTGAGCAAAGCAGGACAGGTAGCATAGGCACGCCAGGAGGGGTCTGCACTTAGCGCTTTTTCCATTATGTGTCATTCATGGAGTTAACACACTAATGTACAGATGACAGGCTCTTAAAACGAGTCACTGCTCAGAGCCTCATAATAGTTGCAGGTGTTGTGTAACTGACTGGCCAGGTGGAGGAGGGGTGTGTGTGTATGTATTTTACTGTAGAGGAAATAGACAAACAGGCAGACATCCCATCCTGACATCCTCTACAGTATCATTTTCAAATACAATTAATCTCGAATGTAGTTTAAATGCACTCCTGAACAACAAATGACTTTTTGATTTTTTAAAAACCTAACAGAATCTAAACAATTATCTTTTCTATAAGCCTTTTGTTATATTTTATGTCTAGTTGTGCCCCCAAAGCCTCACACAGTCATGTGCCTGGGACTAGAGTTTGAGATTAATTTATGATCCAGTGGAATTATGGGTCTTAGTACTCCTGGGATTATGGGTGTGAGTGCTATACCAGCCTGGGGCAGAGAGCCTGAATGGAACATAAGAGAGATAGACTTGCTCTCTGTTGCTAGTGTTAGTGCTATTCCTCCCTTGCTGCCTTGTTCTTTGCCTCCACCATGGAAGGCTGCCCTCTGCCATGTGCCCCTCTGCCTTGGAGCCAGCTAAGTATGGACTGAAGCCTCCAGTAACTGCAAACTAAATAAACCTTGCATTCCTTCATTTTGGACATTGGGTGTTTGACCCAGCAGTGAGAGAAGAGGAGCTAAGACACCTATTAGATGTGATTACCATTCAGCTTTGCTAAGGTGTAGTAAAAGGAGTATACTCAATGTAAATGTTAAATATCATGACGTATAAGGTTAAGCACAATATCTTTTAGATTTTTTCATATAGATTACTTGAAATAAAAAGATAATGGCAGGAGGAATAAGTCATCTTAATCTTTTTTAAAATAGTTTTAAATCCTTTATTTATTTATTTGGTACAGGGTCTCGTTATGCAGCTTGAATCCATAGTGATCTTCCTGTCTTAGCCTCTGCAGCACTGGAATTACAGGCAGGTGCCACTGCACCCAGGGTTCTAGGGCTGGCATGGCATGCAGTAGGGGTCTAACTCAGGTCCTTGCACTTGCTAGGCAGGTACTTAGACTGCCAAGCTATCTCCCCAGCCCAAGTCATCTTATTCTTAAAGGATCTGTTTGGTAAATTTGTTTGCACTCTACCATATGAGAGGATAGATATTGATGGGCCACAAGAGCCCTAGGCTCTGCAACTAAAGTGTTCCTTTATTCTCTTGATCTTTAAAAAACAAAACAAAACAAAAACTTCCTACCTGCAAATTGTCCTAGTGTTTCTATAATACTTTGTGTTTCTTTTGGAGATCCTACATGCACCATTCTCATGTAACTAAGTTGCATAAATAAACAGTTGTCTTTCATTGATTAGTATTTAGCCATGAAATCCACTTGGCATGTTGCAGTCTAATATTTACATGCCCAGTTCAGTCCCCTTTCTGTGATTTGTTTTTATAACTTATAATTTGCATTATATGACAAAGATACAGCTGTGTCATTCCATATAAGCTATATAAATATGGTTGAGCTTTTAGCATAGAAGTGTTTTGTATTGTATCTCAGCATATTTCAATTGCTGTAGGTCAGGTTCACATTGTCAATTAAACCTTAGTAGGTAGCATGTTCTTTGGAAGGAAATGGCCCATTGTTTATTTGAAAATGAAATATTAAAAACAGCGTGCATTCTGACTGGCCCCTCAACGGTGAACACTCTTCCACAGATGTGTTCTTGATAAGAAACAGTTACTTTTTATGAGCAGGCGCCTTCGTGGAGCAGAAGAGAGACCTTGTGGACACAGCTCACTGGGCCATGTGCCTGCTGGAGTCCTTTGCACTCAGGCTGCCTGTGTGGACTGTGAATGCCCCAGGTTGCACATGCACATTTTCTCATTTTCTGGTCCCGTGCCTCTGAGGAGTACAGAAACATTAGCTTCTGTACACGGAGCATAAATTATCTTTTACCTCCAAGTTTTATGGCAGTTTGTAATACAAGTTAATAGGATTTATGGCCAAGAAATGAGATGTCCAGGAGTTAATAAGGCGTGCATTTTATATTGCCTTAAGCCTTGTTCAGTGATTCCTTCTCTGGATCCCTTTCTCGGGTGTAGGAGATTGGTGTTGCAGGATGGACTGCTTCCACTTTGTGTCTCACTTGATCACCCTTCTAAAGTTGCTGTAAATATGCTTTCTTGTGGTCTGCTCATGTTTTACTGCTGCTGGTTCTGCTCCTTGATTAGATTAATTATGTTCTAGATAGTATCTGACATTGTATATATTCTGTCTTTGTCACACTGGTTATTGATATGATAAAATATATCAATAGCCTGGTAGAAACAAGCTGAATATTCATAATGTACCTTTGTCACGCATGGTGGGTTCCACAGGGACCTTGATGGCTCTGGGTACCCTGGGTGCACATGGACAGCGCGGCCTCATGAGTGACAGCACCCACAGGTGAATATCAGCATTGCTTCCGGTAGGGTGACATGGACAAACGAATTCTGGATGGCGCCCTAGGATGTGTTTCCTTTCCTTGGAATCGTCATTTTTATTTTATGCAGTTTTCTCTCCTCTTGTCATATATACTTTATCATTGCTTGGTTTTTTTAAAAATCTCTAGCATAGATTGCATAATAGTAGTGTAGACACACTAGTGTACATGGTGGTAAAGCCTTGCAGATCATTTTATAGGTGAGCATCTGCTCAGTTATTTGTGATTTTCCCAAAATTATTGATAACATTTGTTTGAAAGAAGAAGGAGGCTGAAAATGGGTCAAGCACTGGCCATGAGTCTTCCACATGGCTGACACTGGCAAAGGATCTACAAACTGCGGTACAGGGTTTCAGGCTAAATCCTGAGGGGACTTGACTGACCTTGTCAGATACAAAAGTTACGTTTCTTATTATATAGGTCTTGCTTTATTTGGTCTTAACCATCCAGCAGAAAAGTACAAACACAAAGTATAAAAAGTGAAGTCATATTGATATGCTGAGCTGTAAAAGGCTCAAATCAACAATTTCTGACACTGCCAGTCTTATCAATTACCCACTACTATTATGGACTACTGGACTACATTGGATTGCTTTGCTGAATTCACACACCTACAATATTTAAAGGGCAATGGAATAACCATCTCTGACAAAAGGAAGCAAAAAAAGGGGGGGGATACAGATGAAGGACCATTTTGTATCTGTATATACAAAATAGTTAGGATAGATATACAGCTACTTTCTCTTAATTGAATGAGAAGAAAGATTAGTACTAATAGTGTTCAGACAGGATATCATTTCTGCATCTTGTACTATGAGTAACCACTACAAAGACAAGAATATGCAATATACTAATTATTGTACCTGTCCTACTAACCTGTTTTGAAACTGTCTCATTGCTGTTTGTTTCTCAATAAAATTAATTAAAAAAAGGATGCTGACTTCACAAAGACCCACATGTGTATTTGTATTTGTTGCACTGGTCACAATAACTAAGATGTGGGCTCAGCCTAGATGTCCATCACTCAAAGAATAAAGAAAATGTGATGTCTATACAATAGAATATTATTCTTCCATACAAAAAATCGTATCTGGATGGCTGGATCTGGGAGACAGTATGTTAAGTGAAAGAGGTCAGACACACAAAGGCAAATACTGTGCCTTCCCTCTCATGTGGATGTTAAAATAAGATCTAGCGGAGTGTACGCTAGTGAGTCGGGAAAGGATTGGGGTGGGCGGGAGGATGGTTGCAGGTTAGAAAGCAGCTATTCAAGCCTGCAGAGGTAATGAGTCCTGGTGTTGTGCAGTAGGGGGATATATAGGATATATGGAAGAGCCCCCAGTTACTACCTAATACCTATGCTTCTGAACAACCAGAAGGGAGCAACTCAAAGGTCCAAACACAAAGGAATGATAGGAGATGAATATGTTCGTGGCCTTGATTAGAGCAGTATGTACTTTACATGTATAATGAAATATCACAGCACACCCCACAACTGTGTACAACTATTTTATGTTAATCAATTTTTTTTTTTAAGTTTGAGGTGAAAATGTTCACTTCTCTGATTGGTCATGCATGCTGGATACGTATATCAAATTGTCACACCATTCTCCTTAAATTTGTACAATTAAAATAATAATTGTAAGAAATAAATTAATGTTCAAAATCAGTTAGATTTCATATGATGACACTCTGATACATCTTTTTCTTTTATGTATTTACTACAGGGTCTACATGGTCTAACTATGCAGACTGGACTTCTAGTCCTCCTATTTTCAGCTTCCCAAATGCTGGAATTACAGGTGTGTGCTACCGTGCCCAGTCTCAGTCCCCATCTGAGTGTTCCCTGGGGGTGCCAGGGCTGAAACCCCAGCCCCTGCACCTGCCTAAGCAGGCTCTTTAGTTCGCTGAGCTATCTGGCTGGTCCTCCAATAGATCTTTTTTAATTTAATTTATCTATGTTTAAACCAATTCCCCTCAACTAAAAGCCACATGCTCATAGTATTTATTTTGCATGTATTGTTTTGCTTTGATATTTTATGGCATAGAATATTCAGACAATAGACACTTTTAAAAGTTTTATGTGACAGACATTACTATAGAAATTGAAACCACAAAAGTAAGAGCCATGCCTCTATTCTCCTGCTTGTAGTTCACTGGAAGAAACAGAAGAATAAATATAAAAGTTTAGAAATATATTATAAGGAAATACTGGATGCTCTGGGGATGGCTTACAAGATATCTAACTCAGATTTGACACAGGTTCAGTAATGACTTTTGGACAGGCTCTCGGGAGGCATACCTGACCTCAGGCCTGACATCCAGTTGGTTAAGAAAGGAATAAAGACAGTACATGGGAATGGAATCTCATGAGCCGTGTCAGTGTGACCTTTGCAAATGTACCATGTTATGGGAGCAGCAGATTCCTGGCCTTGGGATGCTAGAAGGATGCACCTGGCGGCAGGTGCTCCTAGACAGAGCTTATTTGCTTTCCCACCATGACGACATTACATTGAGGGCCAAGGTCTGGTGCTGGGCACTGTATCAGAAGCTAGCCTTTGATCAGCATGTTAGGTAGTTTATTTCAGTAGCTGTGGAGGATAGAAACATTAGCAAAAAAGATGGAGGCCTATGGACTTCTAGAAATCCAAGAAATAGATTATGAAGAACTAAATGGTAGAAGTAAACACAATCATGAAGAAGAAATAATGGAGGTCTATGGACCATGTGTTGGAAAGCCTTCATTGTAGTTGTTGTCATGCAATGATGGTGAACCTTTTCTCTTTTTTTTGGTGGAACCAGGGATTGAACTCAGGCCCTTGCACTTGCCAGGGAAGCGCTTATTCCACTGAGCCATCTCCCCGGCCCCAACCTTTTGGAGATGAGAAACCAGACTGTAACTTAAAGCCCACTTATTTATAGCAAAATGCCAATACGGGAGTTAAACCTGAACACAAAAACACAGCTCCTGAAACTCAGGACATCATCACAGAGAGGGCTGGCTCTGTGTGCCCCGAGGTCACCACCCTGGCCTGACTCCTGGGCTGTGGGTTGGGTTACTGGGTGTTGTTCTTCTTTGAGATAGACAGTGTGAGCAAGGATGAGAATTGCAAGAGCCTAGCTGAGTGGAACATGGAGAACTGGAGCTCTCTGTGGAACTGAAATTTGCCTAAATGGAGATGTGCTATGGCTTGGGGCTCTACCTTGAGAATCAGGTACTGCCCCCTACGGTGCACATACACACATGGAATTATACCCTCCAGAGAGAGGGCTCCTTGCTGATGCTTCCAAACTGTGGTGTGAAAAGGGAGAATAGAACTGAAAAGGAAGTGAGATACTGAAATTAGTGGTTTAGAGTTTCAAGAAGCATGAGGGTGGTTAATTAGAAAATCAGTGGTTTAGCTTCCAAGAGCCAAGGGAGTGACCAGGCCTGGTGTCCCATACCTGGAATACCAGCAGTTGGGAGGGCAAGGCATGAGGATCACTATGAGTTTAAGGCCAGTCTAGATTATATAGTGGTACCATGTCCTTTAAAAAAGAGGTAAGGGAGGGGTTGGCTAGAATGTAAAGAATGAAAATTATAAAATGGATTTGGCAGGGCTGGGGAGATAGCTTAGCAGTCTAAGCGCCTTCCTGGCAAGCACAAGGACCTGAGTTTAATCTCCTGTTCTGCATGCCATGCCAGTCCCAAAACTGGGCTTGCTAGTGTACTCCTGTAATCCCAGCACTGGGAAGGCTGAAACAAGAGTATAACTATAGGTTTTAACTGTGTAGCAAAACCCTGAGAGAAAGACAGACAGACAGACAGAGAGAGAGAGAGTGTGTTTTATTAAAATGGAGTTGGCAGCTAGGATGGAACTTGATAAGGCACTGCTCATGGTGTGATTTAGTTACTGATGAGTTGCTGTGAGCTGGGTATTAATGGGGATGGCTGTGGAAATACATTTCGCTTGTCTTATTATTTCATTGTCTCTGAGTAGTGCTGAATTTTAGGAGCAAACCTGGGAAACAAGTGAAGGCTTAGGAAATCAGGTTGGTGAGATAATTTAAAACAAACATAACCGCAAGGTGCATGATTGGCACGAAGCCTTTATTTCTTGTCAGCAAGGCCAGGTGTAGAGCTGCTGTGCTGTAATTCTGTAAAGCGGCTTGCATATTTATGGACACTGATTGTATAGAGGAGTACTTTGCAGATTATTTTTAATCCAATTTTTTTTTTCCAAAGAAAGACTCTGTTTCTGGAGTTTGGCCCACCCCAAACTCCACAGTTCTTAATAAGCCTTCTACATATTTTCATCCTGAGCCTGTTTGCTGGGGATAAGCCTTAGACTTCAGAGTCAGGGCTTTGAAGCGCCTTTGCAGAACCAGGCCTCTTGTTTTCGAAAATGACTACCGCTGTTCTTTTCTCTGCACATTTGAATTCCTTATCCTCTACATCACTCTTTAAAAAAAAATGCTGCTTGCATTTTTGACTATCAGTGTAGCATTTGCAGACTGACCCCTTGGCACTTCCCCTATCTGGATCAGTTTTATTACTTTTTGTGTGGTGCATTTGGGATGGCATCTCCAAATACCACCCACTGCTGGCTTATAAACAACAGAAATTTATCTCTCTCAGTTTTAGAGGCTGGGGAGTATAAGATTGCTGTGTCAGCCCATTGAGCTCTGGGGAGAGCCCATTTCCTGCTCGAGGGTGGGTCTTGCTCAGCACCCTCCTTCTGGAAGGGATCATCCAGGCTAGCAGAGCCCCTTAATAGGGAACTTTTATGGGTGAAACCTCATGATCTAATCCATTGGAAAAGGCCTTCCCTTCCAATTGGCAGTTAAGATTTTTTTCTTAATTTTTCATCATGTATTTATTTATTTATTTGGTACAGTGTCTCTCTGTGCACCTCGGATTCATAGTGATCCTCCTGGCTCAGCCTCTATGTTCAAAAATTATTTGAACATTGGCCTTTCATTTTCAACCATGAGTGACAGAGAATCAATTCTGGAGGCATGGTGCTATCTGTAAGAATGTGTTGTGCAGGTAAAACAAGTGCTGGGATTATAGGCATGTGCCACCATGCCCCGCTTCAAGGCCAGTGTGGCACGTGGCACCAAGGGTAAACTCAGGCCCTTGTGCTTGCCAAGCCAGTACTTAGATGGCCAAGCTATCTCCGCAGCCTGACAGTTAAGTTTTATCTATGAATTTTGGTGAGGAAAATACTTTGATAAGCAGCACTCTTTAAAATCTTTTTCTGTCCTATTAGTCTCAGTGTCACTATAGAACAAAATTTATCAGCATAACTTTTCTCATATTCTAAACATTAAACATAATTACAGCATTGATCATGGATAACTGAAAGTTACCACAGCTGACCTGTTAACTTCTCCAAACTAAATAATAAGTTTTAGATCATCTAAATGTATCAAAATCGTCACTTCGTCTTGTCTTATAAAATGATGACCTGGGCAGCCCAGGTTGGGAACTAGCACATTACTTCCTCACTACTTGCCTTTCATTTGACATTTTCTTTCTTTCTAGTTTATTGGAAGCTCACTTGGGGGAAAACTTGTTCGCCTTAGTGGCTGGGAGTGTCTTCCATGCATGTGGATGATGGTGGTACTGGTGGTGATGGTGGGTCTAAGAATATCTCGAGGGTAAAGGAGTGAAAGGGTGAGTGCCTGCCACTCACCCAAGCATAGAAGTGTTTTGACCATAAAGAAATCTTTTAGCAAGGGAGTCTTAAAGAAAGATGACCATCAGGAAAAACCTATGGTGATCACTCAATGATTGCAGAGTAGTAAAGGAAGATATATCAAAATCAATCTCCATGGAAACTGTTTAAAAAATTATTTGAACATTGGCCTTTCATTTTCAACCATGAGTGACAGAGAATCAGTTCTGGAGGCTTGATGCAATCTGCAAGAATGCATTGTGCAAGTAAAACATGAGAAAAGATGGCATCAGCATTTGTCTGGATGTGTCATCGTAATTTGTCATAATCAAATTCCAGGTGAAGTAATGGAATATTGGATGTGGGATGTCATTTCTTCCTTCATCCCCCTCCCCTAGTCCTCCTTGGCAAGGACACAAGTGCACTGTGTTGTGTATACTTAGTTCAATTGAGCATCGCTTCGCTATCTTCCTTTGATTGAAAACAAAAGGTTGCCAATGCAGTCTCAGTGAACTGTGAAGTGATTTGAGTGCTACCAGCAGCGAAATGGAATGAGCCTCTGGCAGGAAGGTTGGCATAAGCGAAAGTTTCTATATAAAGAGCTCCATGCAGCTCCAGCTGGGTAGCGCTACTCCTATGCCAATTAAAAGTTGCTCACCCTGTAATTTGGGAATATTTTGGTCTTATTTGTTCTGAAAATAATCAAAACTAAAAGTAAGGAAAATGTGGAAATGTTATACAGATAAAGTGACAGTGAAGTGTGCAGGGGGCTAAGGGTATTTGATACTTAGACTGCACATTCATCTTGGACATTTTCAAGCTCTTCCAAGAAATGGTGACATGTGCCCTGCCATGCACACACATATAACATACAAGTCCACCTCCATGCAAGAATTTCAGCTCCTCCAGTGCTGCAAAGGCCAAGTAAGGAGTCTGTATCTCACGCCTAGTGGGAGGGACATTTCTTTTGAAAATTACTATCCTGTATGTCTTTCTAAAGTTCCACATAATTCTTGGTGATTGCTTTATTTTTTATATGTGAATTATGATATTTGACTTAATATGTACAGGATAGTTGACCAATGAAATTCTTAAAAATACGTTAGGATTAGGAAGCAAGTTTCAGAACATAACCCAAAACGATAGACACATGCACATGCACAGAGACAGAGAGAGAGAGAAATATACTTCACTATTGAATAGGACTACAGTTGTACTTAATTATGTATTGTTTTCTGCAGCAGTCCCAACACTGCTGATGCAATATTAAGTAGACAGAATGCTCTAAATGTTGTAGACAGGATGAATTTAAGTGGAAATCAATATGGAGAGTTCTCAAAAGGCTAGGATTGAAGGTTCCATTGAACCCAGCTATTTCCCCTTCTGGGTATTTTCCTAGAAGAATTAAAAACACCATACCACAGTGATATATGTGTCCTCATGTTTAGAGCAGCAGAATTTATCATAGCTGAGTCTTGGAAACAACCCAGATGCCCATCAACTGAGGAAAGAATAAAAAAGGGTATGGTATTTTTATACACTGGAGTATTACTCACCTATAAAGAAAAATAAACTTGAGGCTTTTATAGGTAAATGTATGCAACTAGAGACCATACTCCTAAGTGAAATAAGTTTACCTGCATGTGTAAACATGTTATCTCTCTAGTGTAAGAAGCTGAATGAGTAAATAAAATCTAAAAGGCACAATAAATATTGTGAATGGGAAATAAACTGCTCAAAAGGAGGGAACAACTGGGATGGAAGAAAAGCTATATATATATATAGCTAAGACAATTGTACAACTAATTTCTGTTAGTTCATTGAAAGGAACAGTTAGTGTTTACATTGTTTGATCAATCTTACATGCCTCGGTCTGGTAATCTGTTTAACTATTAAGATAATAACATGCAATATAGCCATTGTTAATTTCCCACAATGTTTTGATAGGTGGTATCATATTGTTTTTTATTTAAAATAAAATTTAAAAAGTCAAACTTGTTGACTGGCAGGGAAAATTTATAAAGTAGCCTCCAGATATAAAGACTTGTAAAATTTATCAGAAATAATAGTTTGGAGGGATTACAGAGCCATTTTAATGTTCAAATGGTATTCACCATTGTCACGCCTGACTTTCCTTGTACGCTTCGAGTAAGCAGAGTCAGTCACATATTTTTCCTGTTCCTTAGGCGAAGAAGCTCTGAGGTGAATGCAAGGTACATCCGTCCACGGTGGCTTCTGAGAATCCTAGTCCTCCGCCCTTTGCTTTATAGCAGGATAGAGCCCTGCCTGCTTCAGCTCTATCAGTCAAGGAGCAATAACCGCTTTTAAGTATCACTTAAGCACTGAGTAGTTCAATAAAGAGTATCATTAAAATCCCTTGTGTAATCTTTCATTATGAAAGAATTACCATATAGGCAGAGAATGAGAAAGAATGTTATAGTGAACAATATATTGCAAGTGAGTACTTTTAGTTTTTAAAAATAGTTTATCACATGCAAGTGCTCCTTGACCAGAAGCCCAGATGATTACACTTACAGTATCCACACCGTAACTTCTTCTGGGACACCTGAGCTCCTGAGCCATACCTTGGCAGAGCAGCCCCACTGACCCCTGAGCCGTTGCCCTCGTGGCTTCCTTCCTGTCAAGTGGCTCCTTCCTGCTGCTTCTGCCTAGAAGTGCAAGATTACACCATGCTGGGAGCCCGGGGAAAGATCAGATGTTGGTGAAATTCTTCTAACATAGGTTGCAGGCATTCCATTTCGTTATCTTAAACACGACAACATATCAGATCCACTCTCCTATGTTCATTTCTACTGTAGTAGCATTGTTTCTAGGTTCTAAGTGGACAGAGCCAAAAGAAAAAAATTTTGTTCTTTCTTGGCTATGCTATTAATCTACCATTAGGATTATTTGTTTCAGTTCATTTAAAGTTAAAGGATTACCTTTTGATTAATAAGTAATTACATAACTCAACAGGCAAATGTTAGTTTGAAAAGTATCTTAAGATGACATGCTTTCATTCCTATATCTACCAGTACATCCTCTTTCAGAGTCATCCATCTTCTTTAAAAACTAAACGAAGTAAGCTGGGCATGGTGAAGCACACCTGCAATCTCAGCCCGCTGGAAGGCTGAGACAGGAGGACGGTCCTGCATTCAATCCATGGTACTATAGCCAACAAAATAACAATAATTATAATAAATAGAAATAATACATACAGATATATAATCACCCTCCTTTTATATAAAACCTAGCATTTTGTGAGGCATGGTAGTGCTCAGGAGACTGAGGCAAGAGAGTCATAATTTCAATATTGAGACCAGGCTGGGCAACTTAGTAAGACCTTGACTCAGAATTAGAGAGGAAAAAATGTGCTTGAGGTGTAGCTTACTAGGGACCCCAGCATCACCACAAATAAAACTTTTAGAAAGTTGTCTTTGTGTTCTTGTCTATACTTTGCCTTTTTGGAGCTTACTCTATATTCAGAAAGAGAGTGTCCTAATTATGGCTGTTTAGCAGTCCATAGTACAGAGGTAATTGAGTGTACTCTAAGTTATCCAAGTGTAGCTTTTAGAAATGACGAACTGCAAGTTCAGACAGGGTGATACTGCATGCTCTGCATACACATGGTTTGAAAAAAAATTTCTAGGTGAATCTTTATGAATTCCCATTACAGAACTGGTTGCTTTGAAAGCAGCCTTAGAGATGGAAATGCCAAAGAAAGTCTTAAAATGAACAAACCACATCCTAAAAATGCTGACATGAGTTCATAAGGATTATTCTGTCAGGAATGATAAAGCCACTCTTCAGAACATCAAGTTGCCTTGGACACTGTCCTTTCCACCATTCTCTCACTAACGATGTAATTCATGAGCTCAGTATGATGTTATTCATTGTAAGAAACAACTTAGAAAATAGTACATTTATTAAAAAAAAAAAAAAACACAATCGATAGATACAAGAAGTTTACCATAACAGAAAATCAGTCTCCTTGCTATATTTTGTAGCATGGAAGTACATGTTTTAGTGGGAAGAAATAAATGGATACAATCGATTTATTATCATGAGGAAGATTCTTTTATTCTTGCACACACTGTACTGAAAGTGAGTCAGATTCTTTCTGTTCTGGGAAAAGGCGTGTAGTGATAAAGGACCTGAATTGATGCATTGCATACACATTGGCCTCCCAGTCGTCCCATGACAGGAAGCCAATTCTAGCCCTACTCGGAGCCCTGAAGGTAAAAGACACAGAGCATGCAACATCGGTCTTAGTTTGTCAGGCAAGTTTAATGTACAAAAATGTTGCTCAAGGGATGCTAGAGAAGAATTAATTTCTCTCCTGAGTGATTCTACCTATTAATAAGTGGGCAATCTCTGAAATTTTGCTAATAGTAAATCAAAAGCTATTTCAGATATTTTTAGCATATTTCACACTGTGTAATATTTCAGGAGCAGAGAAAGCTTTATAAAAAAAGCTGTTGAACAATTTTTTTTCATGTATTCATTCAATGGACATACTATGAAGGGCTAATCTTAACACATTTTATTAAGCTGAAGATGTATAACTTGTGCTGAAAGAGCTAAAAATCACCCCATTAAAAAGATCAATGTAACATAATAAGAAAATCAATTTAGTACTTGCAAATACATACATAATATTTGGGGATTCCAGCGAACCAGCGTGTAATGTAACACAGAAAGGCAGAGGGAGGACTTGTGGAGAGGCTGTTCCTAAATAGAGAGCCTATGACTTCTATCTAGATGTCCCCAAAGCCCATGGGTTCATAGTTATGGCTTCTGGAGGTGGCAGGATCTAGAATGAGAGAATATGAATTGAAGATGTGATCACTGATTAGTTCACTGACTGGTCTAGCATGGTTCAGGGTATGGGCACTGGGAAACCAGTCTTAGCGTGGGTGGCCCCAGTCAGGCGGCTCATAGCCTGAGAAGACTGTGGAACAGGAGGAAGTCTGCTCACGGATTTCTGCCTGCCCTGCTCTGGGCTGTTTCTCCCATGCCATCTTGCTTTGGTTTGGAGTCAGCTGATGACAGACTGAAACTTCAGAAAACTGAACCAGCATAATCCTTTTCCCTTTACTTGTGGATGTCAGCTTTTTGTCCCAGATGGAGAGTAAATAAGACACTGGACCCCAAAAGTAGACAGATGGGTAGGAGCTGCTAAGAGTGAAGAGGTCAGAAAAAGACTCCCAGAGAGAATCATGTTAGCAGAAGTCAGAGTGAAGCAGTTTTTCTGGGAAAACTATAGAGAATTCAATGTTTCTGGAAAGAAAAAGAAATCTATCATGCAAGGCGAGGCTGAAGAAAGACAGAGAAGCAAAGGAACATCACCTCTTAGACTATGTGGAAATTTCTTTTTTTATCTGTTAGTATTTTAATGAGTGACTTTTAAGTGTCTGGGAGTCCTGATCATATTTGAGAATCTGAAGAGAATTATCAACATTGTCTCCAAGAAAATGTATATTTTTAGATAAACTAAACATTTTAACTCTTACAAGTTTATAGAAACTGAGTGTATATTCATAGACTTCCATGTAAGAACTGGCTCCTTCCTACAAATGATTGTTTTGTACTTCATTGTACAGTCAGCATGGAAATAGTTATAGCCCTAGCTAGGAACTTCATATTGGGTTTTTAATCAAATCTTTACAAATAGGAAGAACAGCCAAGATCCTTAGTGATAAATGAAGATAATGGTGGTGCCTAATGCACAGTTTCACCATGCACCAGGCGCCAAGCTGAGCGATCAGATTATGAACGTTTTTCTTTTTGGTTTTGTTGAGTCATATAAGCAGTTCATCACGAGTCTGTGAAGTCCATATTATTATCTCTTCTTCTCAGGTGACAGAACGGAAACCCAAGGTCTTATCTGCAGCCAGTATGATGTAGAGTTGGGATGCGCCAGTCACCACGGCTGTGCACATACTGCTCTGACCCACATACATACTCTATGCATGGTGTCTTCATCGCTGTATCGTCTCCTGGCCCAGTGAAACAGAACTGGTTGAAGCTGTTCTCCAGGATGGAACATCCAGCTCTGCATGAAGACTTTATGCTCTGTTCATTGAACTGACATCCTAGACTAAAACATTCTACTCTTCAAAGCACTAGTTCGTTGCAGCCTTAATCATAATGCAGTTGGGAGCAGTGATAAGTGTACCCTAAGAGATTTTAGCAACAGCACAAAATGCTGCCTGTGACCTGTTGGATGGCCTTCAAGAACTGCATTTCCATTTCAAAGGAGTACATGCTTCTTTAAAATCATCTTATCCTTAATGTACACTTCCTTTGAAATAATTTTATATACCAATTCTAGCCTAGTAGTTTGCATAAAGATGTTGATTGCAGCACTAAAAATATTAATTCTACAAATTTCCTCTCTTCCTCTTACCCATTGTGCGTTATTCTCCAAGACAAGTGGCAGATGGAGAAAAAAATGCAGGACAAAATTTTACTTTATTCATATTCTAAAACAAGAAATTGCCGTAGAAGCAAACAAAAGGTTTATTGCAGTAGGTGTGTTGGAAAAGAATCACAATCAGAGGACAGAAACATGCAGAACTGTTGGAAAGGGAATGAGAGATGTGGTATATCATAGTTAATACCTGCATGGATATTAAATGAGTAGGAATGTAAAGAAGGAATGTGGTGTTTCTAGTGCTATGGTTTGTTAGGTTTTAAAATTGGTTAAATTACTTTGTACACATGTTGATGAAGCCTGCGGCCTTTGGGCACGGAATGGAAACTTTGACTCTTGACCCTGTCACTATTTCTTCATCTGTGAGCACGGGACCAGTGGTGAGGTCCATGAAGAAACTCATGAAAATGAAAGGAGACCCCCCCACATGGGAAATTGCCATTCATCATCTTGTTTCTAGTTGTCTTCTTTCTATGAGGTTTAAGTGGAAATGGTGGCGCTCGTTAACCTTGACGCGGGCTTTGCACAGTTATACTGGTTTGTGGCCTTTTTAAAGATACTATTTTGGGGCCGGCCACATAGCTCAGTGGACTATATTGCCTGTTTAGGCAGGCGCAGGGACTGGAGTTGGATACCCAGAGTGCTGTGCCGGCCCCGCCCCCATGGAGTGCTGAGAGGGCAATTGGGACTGGGAATGGTGGTGCACGCCTGCCTGTATCCCAGCGCTTGTGAGGCTGAAAGCAGGAGGCTTACTATGAGTCCGATCTACATAGTGAGACCCTGTAGACCCTGTACTAAATACACTTCAAAAATAAAAAAATACTGGTTTTATGCCTGCTTTTTTAAAGATAGGCACACTAGGAAACTATGGCCACAGCACCATTATAAATGAAGTTAAAGCTGAGACATTAATATCATAGAGTATAGTGTTATCTCCTGTTTTAAGATACCATTTTTTCCTTTGTTAAGATGTCCATATGTAGCTTGCTACTTTGAGTACAGATGTAAATAAAGCCTGTACCTTACAAGTGGCTGGTAATTATTTAGTTGCCCCTTTTAATCTCTAAGTCATCTCTCTCTCTCTCTCTCTCTCTCTCTCTCTTCTGTAGTGTTTTTCTTCTCATACTTACCCACCTTTTTTGTTTGTTTGTTTGTTTGCTGTATTTAGTACAGGGTCTCACTACGTAGATTGGACCTGTAGTGATTCTCCTGCTTTCAGCCTCCCGAGTGCTGGGATTACAGGCATGTGCCACCAGACCCAGTCTCGGTCTCCATCTCAGCACAGCCCATGGGCGGGGCCAGATGGCATGCCGGGAATCAAACCTCACTGCTGCGCTGTGCCTAAGCAGGTACTTTAGTCCGCTGAGCTATCTGGCCAACCTTCCCTATCATTTTTGTTACAGAAACTTTGTGGTTCATTCTGTGACATTTTCCTCAGTCTCAGTTCTTTGCATGGCATCTCTGGGTCACTCCATTTCCACTGTCTTTTTATTTTAATTATTTGCAGTTAATTCTAGAGCTGTAATTACTTTGTGCCAGGGGGCTGGGGAGTCAGCAGTACTCCTTTGTGAGATCCATGTTTCCACTGTGATGTTATAGACCTTGGGCCATCTTGTAGTCCCATGATGCAATTAGGGCTTGCTCAGTGTTAATACCAAACTCATACCATTTGGGTCACTCATTGTCTGAACCACATCCACAAGCAGGTGTCTCCCTCCCAGCATGCACCAGGCTATCCTAAGGAGTTCTTTATAAAGGAAGGTAGGATATATGTGCCTACGTTTTTTCTTGCATTTCTTTACTTTTGAGAATACTGAGTAGGTTTCTTAGCACACCTCAATCATCTTTTTCTAATTTTTATATGTATCTGATTATATATATATATATATATATATATATATATATATATATATAATCAATTCCTGTTATTATCTTTATTGTTGCTTAGGTTGCTCCATCTTTGACCAAGAGACGAGTATTTAATTTCTCTCCTGAAACCTTGAACAGCAACCCTGTGGTGCCAGATATTTTCTCCCTTTCTATTCCTGTAAGATGTTCACTGCTTATCTTGTATGTTTCCTAGCTCAGGCTTGGAATTTCTCCACAGGGCCCTCTTAGTAAGAAATAGCATTTAAAGCCAATAATGTCGGAAATAAAGAGAGTTTTGTGGATACTAACTTGAAGTAGTAGAAAAAGCTAGGTTATTACATTTTCCTAGTTTCCTTTATCTATCTTTTGTACTGTGAGTTATTAGTGATTGTTATCTAGCATAAGGTGGCAGAGACCTCCTGTTTTCTTCTAGGTTGTTATAATTATAGTTTCTATCTTTTTTTGTCTCTGATCTATGATTTTTGAGTTAAGTTTTAGCTACCATGTGAGATACAGATTGATTGGTCATTTACATGTGGATATGGAAATATTTTATCATTTTGAAAAGTTTATTCTTGCTGTATTGTTTTGATTTTGCATCCTTGTCAAAAATTCTTTATCCAAAGAATTTGGATCTAGTTGTGCTCTTTTTTTGTTTGTTTTTGTTTTATTGAAGTACAAATATCAATGAGACAGTTTTAAGATACCTTGACAAGATGGATTTGATAAATTAATACATTGCAAACTGTTTTCATAATGTGTTGGTATCATAGAAGGTGCATATATGATAATATACTTACAGATATTATTATAGCATATGTCTCTTATGAGTAAATTGAGAGAGTGTTAGTTGTGCTCTTTTTAATGTATTCAGTTTTAGTCTGTCTTGTGATTACACCAACTGCCAGGAGTGTTGCCTTTTGTCTGTACCACATAATGCATTAGTTCTTAAAGTTAGTTCTTCCAAATAGTATTCCTGAGGATTGTGCAATACCATGACAGAGGAGCCTGTTGTTCTCAGCTTTGCCAATGTAATAAGTAGATAGGATCTCAGGATACCTTAAATCTGTGTGCCTCCTTATAAAGGATACTAAGAATATCTGTGTATTGCTACAAGTCATGAGCACTTCATTTTCCCTAAACTGCTCGTCAGTTGCATAAAATAGTTGAGCTGCATTCTTCTATATTGTTGGAAGCTCCCTTTTGTCTGTAATGTAAGTTGTTGTCTTAGTCACTTTTCCTGGTCACTGACACCCACAGCTTAAAGGAAGAGGGTTTCATTTTTACTCACATTTTCTAGAAGCTTCAGTCTGTAGTCATCTGGCAACAAGGCAAGGTAGAAGGGTCCAGAAGAGGTAACCTGTTGATGTCATGGTGACCCAGAAGCAGATAGTAACAGGAGTAGCCAGGAAGCTAGGTACACCCTTCTGAGTCATGGTCTACTGAACAAAGGCTGAGTGGGCCTCACCTCCTCAGAGCAAGTCAGCCATATTGTCCCATGAGTCACTCCCTCAGGGGGGCATTATTGATCTAATCTGTAACCAGCGTGTATACTTTTATTGTTTTATTTCTTTTGATGAGCTGTATATATTCTTGTATATGTGGAACTGTTTTATCCTATTCCCTTTTTGTATAATTATGTTTCACTTTTACTGACAGGCTTATTTCTAGAGAAGTCCTATATATAATACATAACATAGTGATATATAATATAACCTGTATTCCCCACATCCCTCACACACACCTCCTCTATTTTTGTTATCATCACTGTACATCAACATGATGCATTTGTTAACATCAGTGAACCAATACTGATTCATCATCATTAACTGAAATTCATGGTTTATGCACATGCCTTTCCTTTTTAACCTCATCTCCTTTTTTATGCACATGCCTTTCCTTTTTAACCTCATCTCCTTTTTTATATTCTAAGATCTCAGTGAAAACCTTATGTTGCGTTTAGTTACTAAGTCTCCTCAGGCTTCTCTTAGCTCCTTATTTTTAATTTATTTTGGCAATTTTGAGGTTCACTGGTCCAATGTGTTTCAGGGTGTTGCTTTATTGTTATTCATAAACTTTCACACGATGAGACCAGAGTTAAAATGTTATTTTTATCATACAGTGCTGTTGAAATGATTTGTGATTGTCGTTGCTGAAATATCACTTAGCCCTAAGTTCACTGGAAAGTTATTCTGTCTCTTCTGTCTTTCCACTGTATTCTGGGGAGGAAGCCATTGCATGTGTGCCTTCCGTGCAGTTATACTGTGCCCCAAAAGATGGAGCTGTTATATCCTTTACCTGGGATTCCTCTGCACAGGAATTTATCACATTTTTCAATGGATTTAGTCACATATCAGATTGCATTATTGGGATGTTGGTTTTATACTTTGATTTGTCACCTAGTATTATTTTATTGTGTTGTTGAAGTTGTTCTAGTTTTGGTGTTCACCAGCTCTTAGGCATGGTTCCTGAGCCCCATTTCCATACCCATAAGTAAGCCAGGTACGTGTGTCTGGCTCCTTACGTCCTACTTCAAGGTGGCCAACACTTACCTAATGTATTTCCTATTATTCTACCCTTAAAATCAATCATTTTCCATACAGCTCTTTTTTTTTTTTTTTCACTTTGGACTTCACAAATCTTTTATTGAGGACAAAGCAAACAATGGGCTAAAAATATTATAATGATTGAAGCGAGGCTGAGGAAACCACTATAAAAATGAAGGCACCTCAGGGGTGAACTAAGGACATGTCAGAATTGCTGTTTATACTTAAGACAATTTTAAAAGTGATGTCTTACCCAGAAAACATTTATATAATTAAAAAAAAAATACTGAAGTAATTTGCATTAAAAGAGCTAAGTTATTTATGCAAAATCTATACAGCAGGGACCTATTTTCAGCAGGTAAGCCTATTTATAAGAAAGAATTCTTACTCTTGTAACAGGGCTGTCTGAAGAGAATGACTAATTCACACCCTTGTAGAGTCAGTCTGTAAGGCTCGGTGCTTTCCCGGGTGGATCTGCTTCCACTGGAGGACTCTTTACACTGCTAGTGAGCACACACAGCCCAACACCTTGAGGGAAGGAGTTAGGGCTTACTCAGTTTTGTATCTCCAGTGACAGGTAGTAGGCACTTAATGTTAAAATGCAGGAATGTTAAAATAAAATCATGTTTACTAGTCTTATGTTTCAAAGATTACCACCTTTATCCATCCCAAATTAAAATCATCGCACTGCTACCAAATTTACTATGATTTTCACAATATAGTGCTTTAGGGACTTTTTAATGTACATAAGTACCCTATATTTACTGTTGTTCACAGTAATGGCCCAAATGTAGCATTCTCCTTGCAGTGGAGAACTTGCTTGGAAGGTACTTCATTCTCTGCCTCTTTTGCAGGAGTGCACCTCATAGCGTCAGCTGCTCTTCTTAGAAGGTCCACTTAGTTTTGGACTGAAAATCTGGTTGTATCACATCATCATGAGATTCTTCAGGTTTTTCTTCTCTTTATTTGTGGAACTGGAAAATGAATTCATTTTGATTTTCCTCCTTACAAATTCCTTTCTGTCTGTCTTTCCAGCCATTTTGCAATTACTAGACATGTTTCCTTGTCAGATTTAGGCTTTTTATGAAAGCCTTCAATGTCTGGAAGTGATAGGAATTCACCTGTGGCTCCTCATCACTGGCTGCTTCCATGTACTTCCTCTCTTGGGCTTTCCCTAGGGCAGCAGCGAGCTCTTTCCTCAGTTTAGCCACATGGATTTCCTGGATGTCCTCTTGAGTCAAGATCCAGGTAGTGTTGATGGCTGGGGTTGGCCCTCCTCTGCTCCATGGCCCTGCTGCTCGACTTCTGGGAGAGGGGTGCACATCGACCCACTTGCCCCAGCCTCCTCCTTTTCACCGAGATTGGTGCTTCCCCATCCATCTTTGTCACATTCGGCATCCTCTTCTTTCTCAATTTCTCTGCTCCAGGAATATAATCTTAGCATCTAATTCACCATGTTCTTATGCTCTTCACTCTATAGAAGCCTCTGTAGGTTTGCCCCATAATTTCTTCTGTAACTTCTGAGGCTTCAGTGTCTGGAAGAGGTGGATCAGAGTTCTAGCAGACATCATTACATTGTTATCTTTGTGTCTTTTTTTTTTTGTTTTTCTTTTGAGATTGATACCAGAAACTAAGATCTGGGTTCTGAGTGTGCTTGTTAGACCCACCCAGAAAAGAAGTGTAGAAGTGTGCATGTACACTAGTGTACTCTTTATATATGTATAGCTAATAAATATTTCTTTATCAACCATCTGCCTCTATATTATGCTAAACTTAACACTTATTCCTAAACAAAATAAGCCCATCCGAAAAACTTAACTCTTACAGATATCTCTATTATGACGTGAATCATTTGATCTTGTTCCCCTTACTTGTCCGTAAGGGAAGCACATACATTAAGATACTTGTAACTCTGCGGATAGAACCCTGGCTACTTTGATCTGCCATCTAATGACGTACTTCTAAAGTATATGCATGAGAGAGCCAGGGAGATGGCTCAGTGGAATAAGTGCTTCCCTGGCAAGCGCAAGGGCCTGAGTTCAATCCCTGGTTCTGCCAAAAAAAAAAAAAAAAAAAAAAAAAAAGATGGCAGCCTAAAGTATATGCATGAGAATATTAGAACTTTGTACCTCTTTAGAAAGCAATTTTGTCAGCCAGAATGTGAAACCTACATGAAATACTTTTTTTTTTTTTTTTTTGTCCTTAGTTTTACCGAGCTCCTTTTCAAAGCTGGGTTAGTACCGTTCTTCTTGACCTCAGGCTGTTGCATGTATTTGTGTGCAGTTAGATTCTCTTGTACAGTCTTTTTCTTCCCTGCAATCCCTTGACTTTCCAACACTACTCTTTTAAATTTTATACAATAATATAAATTCTTTGTGTTGTAAAATTCTACAGGCTAATAAACCTATGATGTTATATGTACTGTCACGTAACGTGGTTTGAAGAAGTCTCTGAAAATCCTGTGAGCTTCATGTTATTGGTTTGTCCCCACCTTCCCCACATACCAAGATACAGATTATTTTGTGGTTCCTAAGGTTTTACCTGTATTTTAATACCATATCATGAAAACCACACAGTATAGGGCTTCTTCAGGTGGGCTTATTTTGTTCAGGAATGTTCACGAAGCCTTCCTCCACTTCCTTTCTGTTTTCCATTTTTACTGAGCATTGTATTTTAAGATGTATATATGTAGCATCTGTTCTGTATGTGTAGCATTTAATATATGTGTGCATCTCTCTGTTTAGCCATTTCAGACAACCGTATGGTACATTTTCCCATCCACTCTCTGATGGACACTGGAGCTCCCAAGCTTGTGCTGCTAACACACTCAGCTCTGCCACCCCGCACAGCATGGCAGTGAGCGGCCTCACATGTGCCTCTTCATGACTTTGTGTGTGTGTCCTTCCTTGGAGCAAGTGTTTGGCGAGGCAAAGAACTGCTGAAAAAGAATTGCTGGGTCGTACTGTATTCGTTTAGTTTAGTAGACTAGTGCTGCATTGCTGTTTGGAGTGCTTTTACCATGCTGGCTGGCCTTCTTTAGTCTTTGTGAACTCTGTTTTCAGCATGATCCCTGTCTTCTGACTCATGCTTCATGTTATGCAAGTTTCTTCATGGAAATGTGTACTGTACTATTTAGTATAAGGAATCATGAAATATCTAGATAGTTTGTATTTCCAAAATTACTTCAGAGTCAGAGCTCCTCTTCCTATGCTGATTGGTTTTCATTCATTTTTCTATTGTAGATGAGTTCTTAAAAAAAAAAAAAAAACTTATTTGTGAGTATTGCCTGTACCTGTATATTTTGGATGCCAATTCTCTGTCAGTGTTGAAGATTAAAAAATATCTCATCTCATTCTGTCATCAGCCAGTTGCTGTTGCTAACGATTGCTTTATTGAATAGGTCCAGCACTTAGGTCTTTGGCCTGCTGGGCAGTTGTAGCACTGACAGGGAGGGGCGTGGTGCAGCAGGAGTGGGAATTGAGAGTTTTATCTGGCTGCCACTTAGATTGGCTTTGCTAGCCGGGCGTGGTGGCGCATGCCTGTAATCCCAGCACTCGGGAGGCTGAGGCAGGAGGATTGTTGTGAGTTCAAGACCAGCCTGAGCTACAAAGTGAACTTAAGGCCAGCCTGAACTGCATAGTGAGACCCTGTCTCAAAAATACAAAAAAAAAAAAAAAAAAAAAAAAAAAAAGATTGGCTTTGCTTCTTGAAGAGATGTTTAAATATATGAGCCTGGAATAAACATTAGACTTTGTTAATTTTAACCTTTCAAATGATTTCTGCTCTTTCCTAAAAATTTTTTTAAGCCAGTAACATTGTTGTTGAAAGTTACTGACAAAATTTCTATTTCAGAAATTTAAATGGAAAGTTCTTTGAATCTCAGAGAAGCTAAAAGGAAAGACAATCTTTCTTCTAGGCATAGGAAAAGAGACCGCAACCACAACAAACAAGAAAAGCCCTATGCTGCTTTGCTGAGGGACTCATAAAAATGACTGGTGGTGCTTTTGAGTGTCACTCATCGGTCTCACATTTCAGAGAAAAAAATCTCATTATCTGCTTGATACTCATTTAAGTCTTTAGAGCTCAGAAGACTTGCCGCATCCTAGGCTCAGGCTGTGACACGGCAAGTCTTGACACATCTCCATTTCAGCTGCACATCCTGGCACCACAGGGACGCTGAGTGCTCCTAAAACTGGTGCTTTCTATGCCGTTGTGCCCTAATTCTTTCAGATTTCCCCCATCACTCAGCACTTTGCAGGGCTATGTGCTTTTGCACCTCCCTTTATGTTAAAACCAAATTAGTCTAAAAGTTTCCTGCTCAGTGACAAACACCAGCTGAACTTATAGAGTATGATTCACATGCATGAGCATAGGAAATGTAGTCTGACATACTTACATATACACTAATGAATCTGGAGAAAGAGATTCCTGTGAAGTTGTAAAGCATGATATTTACCTTGATTTTCTACTCTCTTATATTGCATGTCATGTTAACTTCTCTTGTGGCAAAAATTATTTTAATTGCTTCATGTAATCTATTTGGGCCTAGAACTTTGGGCAAAGGAAGAAAGGAGAGAGAACTTGCACATTGAGTGTGTGAGCAAGTGTGTATGCACACATGCGTGCATGAAGGAATAGCTGATGAATGACAAATCAGCATCGAGGCACAGCTCTGCTGAAGGTGCCCTGTGCAGACTGCTGCTAATGGGCAAGGGCTCAGAGGACTGAGGAGGCCACACAGAACCTGTCTCCTTGAGAGGATTAATAGGCTCCTGACCTAACAGAGCCCACACAAGGCAATGAAGTGTCCAGAGCAGAGTGGGCTCAATCAGACACAAAAAGTAGCAAGATTATGGTTGCATCCACGGAAACCTGAACTACAGCAATTTTTGGAAATGGTTGCTGAGACCCAGTGTTCCTAGGGACAAGGTGAACAGACTGCAACAAGAGTATTGCTTCAGTTATACAATTCAAAAGTCAAATAAAAAAGAACTCTCAATCTCTTGCCCAATTCCACCAATAGCCAATTCTTAAATCTGGAAACTGATGCCTGACATCAACAGTCCCCAGGAGGAGTCCCCATAACAGCTCATCCTCACCACTCCCCAAGTAATGTAGTTCCCCATGGCGTCCCCTAGAGACGACCTAGAGGTGTTACTGAGACAACCACAGGGAACCTCAGGGAGGAAGGTGAATATCCAGACGTGCACGGATCTGAGCAAGGATCTGAGCTGACATTAAGACCTGCCACCGGAGACATCATCTTGGTTCACTGTCAGATGGAAGGTGTGGGCAGGGAGCACATAGTAAGCGATGTCATTGACCTAGTCCAGCTGCGCTGGAGGCAGGTACATAGTCCACAGACCATCTGGTGCTTAATTATATAATTAGAGTGCCCCTACTCAATAGTTGACAGAATTCCCATGTTAGATCCTTGGCTATGAGGTAAAAGCCCATACTGGGGGAAGCTCATAGAAATACTGGGAACTGCTACTTCCCCACGAAAATGGTAATTCAAACCCAATGTTGAATTCATGGAATGATGGAAAAGATTAGAATTACTCTTAAGGACTCCCTCATATCTCTATTTAATTCTTTATGTTGGTCCCTACAAAAATCAAAAAGAGTTCAACAAATAGTGTGGACTACCACAAATGCAACCAAAAGGTCCCAATTGTGGCCAATGTAACAGATGTGGTATTTACTAGAAAAGATAAGTACTTCCCCCTGATCAAGGAGACCAGTATATAGTTCCTGGACTCCCCAGCTGTAGCCTGTGGTCACCAACAGGAAGTGGAGTCAATATAGTTCTGCTTCTGGCCCTTTCATGGACTGCCTTCATCGGTCCTCCAAGCTGCTGAAGTGGAGGTGACACCTGGGCAAACTTGGAAACTTCATGTTGAAAATAACAGTCTGCATTACTTTGGGCACCTGAATTAATGCGTAGATAGAGGCTACTCTATGGATCACTATAGTAATCCAGACTTGTCTCATAAACACAAAGGCATCTTCTCTGAAACTTGAACAAGCAAAAGACAGACTTACAAAAATATACACCTAGAGATTACAGGAATTACAATATGTTCTGCAGAAAGAAGGTGAAGTTTGGTACTAATCAGTTCTGAGGGTTGACATACTGTTTTCATTCCATTTGTTTAACCTGTAACTGTGCCAGGCAAATGTGTTATCTTTCCATAGACCTTGAATATAAATATTTCCATTGATATATTGATCTTTTTAATTTCTAATACAAAGAAAATCAGTATGCTTTTTTTAAAAATTATGTCATATTCTAAAATGGGAGTTACTTAGTATAGGGGCATGTGTCATCCCAAAGGCACTGAAGACAGATTCTTTGCTACATAGAAAGATTGGGAAAGTGCAGGTCCATGCAGTCATTCTGTGTCTCATCATAAAAAAAGTAACTTTTGTTAAATCTGTCTGCTGAGAGGAGTTTCCCACACATTGAAAGATTAGACTCAACTTCCACAACATTGTATATTTGTAAATTTGAGACAAGAGTATGATTTTAGTGCAGGAATCATTTTGCAAATTCTAATACTGTTACTGTGTCTTTTAGGAACAGAGTTTTATCCTGTTTATACTGTGATATCACTGACCTAATTCTGAATAAGTCAATATTTAGAAAAAGACTGCAGCTTTTCTTGAAATTAGAAAGAGCCAGAAGGGTATTTTTTTTCCTTTTAAAACATATTTTCTTTTCTTTTCTTTTTTTAAATTAATTAAAACATATTTTCATGTAACACCAATAACTTTACAGTGCAAAGCAGACTCTCCAGACAGATTCTGTTTGAGTTTATTTTATAGAGTACAAAATAGTAATAAAATTACACGTGTTACAGAATTTCATTAACAAAGCAATATGAATTTCACAGTCTTCCTTGTAATGTGCAGTGTTGTCTTCCAACTAGTTATTCTCATTACCAGATGTATGCATTCAAAATTAGAAGAAAAAAGAAACACATAAGACATTAAGAGGAGAGAAAGGAGTAGAAAAAGGATATAAAACAAAACTGAGCATTGTCTTCTCCTTTCCAAAGATGAGCAGAAATCCACATTATAGTTGTCCAGACTATCCTGTTTGGATGGATCTTGTTTACCCCATTCTCTCTTCTGTCCTTATCCTCTTTCTCAGCATCTTGTATCCTTCAGATTCCATTTTCTCTTTGAGGCTCTCATCCTAAGATGACAATATGATATTTGCACATGCAGATCTGATTTATTTCACTTAAGAGTGTGGTCTCTAGTTGAATCCATTTACTGACACAAGTCTCAAGTTTGTCATGTTCAGTAGCTGAATAATACTTCATTGTGGAAATGTACCATATCTTGTTTATCCATTCTTCAAATGATGGGCATTTGGGTTGTTTTCATGAATTAGCTATGACAAATTATGCTGCTAAAAATATGAGTGCACATATATTACTGTATATTGTTTCCAGCTCTTTTGGGAAAAAGAAATCCAGGAGGGGAATAGCTAGCTTTAATGGGATCTCTAATCCTAGCCCATTTAGTATGATTTTGGTTGTTGGTTTCTTATAGATGGCTTTTATCAGTTTGAGATTTAAACCATCTACACTATGTAGGGTTTTTATCATAATAAGTGTAGGACTTTGTCAAATGCTTTTTCAGCATGTATTGATATGATTATGTGGTTTTTGTTCTTGGTTGTGTTGATTGATCTCTTGTAATACATTTATTGATTTCCACATGTTGAACCATCCTTGCATTCCTGGGATGAATCCCACTTGGTCATGCTATGTAATCTTCTTGATGATTTACTGCATTCTGCTTTCTAGTATTTTGTTGAGGATTTTTGTATCTATATTCTTTGGTGAGATTAGCCTCTAGTTCTCTTTTTTAGTTGGATCTTTCTCTGGTTTTGGAATCAGAACAGTATTTGCCTCCAAGAATAAATTATGGAGAATTGCTTTCCTTTCAGTTTCATTGAAGATTTTGAGAAAACTTGGCATAAATCTTCTCTAAATTTCTTGTAGAATTCTGCTTTGAATCCATCAGGACATGGGCTTTTCACTGTTGATATGCTTTTTATTACATTTTTAATTTTGTTTGCCATTATTGGGTTATTCAAAGTTTGTACATCTTCTTCTTTTTCTTCTTCTTCTTTTTTTTTTTTTTTTTTTTTTTTTTTTTTTTTTTTTTTTTTTTTTTTTTTTTTTTTTTTTTTTTTTTTTTCTGGAACTGGTGATTGAACTCAGGCCCTTGCGCATGCCAGGGAAGTGCTTATTCCACTGAGCCATCTCCCCAGCCCTGTACATCTTCTTGGCTCAGCTCTTACCATTTCATATGTATCTAAGAAATTATCCATTTCTTCTGTTTTCCATCCTGTATGAGTAAAGATTTTGGAAGTAGGTATTGATGATCTTCAGAATTTCTCGAGGCTCTATAGTGATTTCATCCTTTTTATTCCTGATTGCATGAATTTAGGTTTTTTTCTTTTTTTTTTTTTATTAGGTTGGGTAGGGGCTTATCTTTTTTTTTTTTTTTTAATTCTTGCAAAGAAGCAACTTTTTGATTCATTTATTCTTTGTATTGTTTTGTCTCTATTGCATTACTTTCTGCACTAATCTTTATAATTTCCTGCCTTTTTAGGCTTTGGGCTTGACTGACTTTCCTTGTTCTAGGAGATTAACTAAATGATCATAAGATCATTTAGTTAGGTTTGTTCTGTTTTCCTCATGGGTAAATTCACTGCTATAAATTTTCCTCTTAAAACAGCTTCAATCCCACAGGTTTAAATAAATTGTATCTGCATTTTGTTTGATTGTAAATATTTTTTAATTTCTTTAATTTGATCTGTGGCCCACTGCTTGTTTAGGAGATTATTATTAATTTCCATTTGTTTTTTGTGGGTTTTTTTAGTTTCTTTTGTCAATAATCCAGTTTCATTGTGCCGTGATGAGAAAGTATTCATGGGATAATTTCAATTCCTTTGCATTACTCCATAATGCTATGTGTGTTAGTACATGGTCTATTTTGGAGAACGTACCATGTACAGCTGGGAAGACTCTGCATTCTGTTGCTCAGTGCAACACTCTGTAAAGGTCTACCAAGTTGATTTCTTCACAAGTTTAATTTAGTTCTTTCATTTATTTGCTGATTTTTTGCCTGGTTAATCTATCTCTTTGTGATAGTGACATGTTAACATCCCCTATTACAAGTGTATTGTTCCTTCTTTGTTTTTTCGTGTCTGTTAAAATTTGTCTTTATGTGGATGGGTGCTCCCACATTGGGTGAGTATGTATTTACAACTGTTACCTCTTCCTCTTGCAGTTTTCTTTAACAAATATGTTGTGACGACCTTCTTTATCTCTTTGAATTTTTTTTTTTTAATTTGAAGTTGATATTGTCAGCCACCGGAATAGCCAGCCTTACTTTTTTATGTTTTCCTGTAGCATGAAGAATTGTTTTCAATCCTTTGACTTTTAGTCTGTGAATTTCCTTTTCAGTTAAATGTGTTTCTTGTATGAAGCATATTGTTGGATTTTGTTTCTTAATCTATTCTGCCAGTCCCTTTTCATTGGTGAATTGAGGCCATTTACATTGATGGTTATAACTGCTATATTAGTTTACCTTTGTCATATTATTTTCCTGCTGTAGGTTCTTTACTTTTTCCCTGCTGTAAATTACTTATTCTGTTTGGTAGTTCTTTTCTGTTGTTGTTGAAGCTGTGGTCACTGCTGTCTCTTTATAGAATATCTGTCAGTATTCTTTGCAAGATTGGTTGGTAGTCATGGATTTGTTCAGTTCTTTGTCATGGACGGATCTTATTTTGCCATTGAATTTGATAGATAGTTTTGTAAGTATATCAATCTGGGTTGGAAGTTATTTTCTTTCAGGACCTGAAATATTTCACTCCAGGCTCTTCTTGATTTGATGGTTTGTTGAGAAATCTGCTGTGATTCTTGCCTGGTTTCCATTATAGGTGATCTGTGTCTTCTTTCCAGCAGCTTTTAATATTCTGTTCTTATGCTCAGTTTCAGAGATCTTGATTATTATGTCTCTAGGTGCAGATTCATTTTGATTATGCCTCGCTTCTTTTCTCGTGTTTGGAAAACTTTTATTGTAGTACTTTTGCAAATAATCTTTTTATGTCATTTGTGCTGTCTGTTGCTCCTTCATTGACACCTTCTATTCTTATATTATTTTTCTTTGCATCATCTTGTAGCTGCTGAGTTGTTATTTTCTGGTCCCTTGTTGTTTTAAGAGATCTTCCTTTTCACATTAATTAGACAGAATCCCTCACTGTTTTTGAGGTCTGAAATTCTATCTTCAGTTTCATTCAAGCAGTTTTGCCAGCTTTCAGTGCAGTACTTAATTTCCTAGATATCTTTTCTAACCTTCACATATTCTAATTCTTTCTGTATTATACTTTGTGTTTCCATCATTTTTCTATTCTTCTATAGTTTTGTTGTTTTTTTTTTTTTTTTATCTATGTCTTCTTTAGCTGTGCTGAGCAATTCTTTCAAAACTGTTGTCATTTGTTTTTTGATCTGAGAGATTACTTTTGATATTATTTCTTCTATAGCCTGATGGACTTGTTTCTTCACTTCAGTTGCTGTCATTTTAGAGATTTCAGTGGTGTGATTTCCAAGTTCTTATATGTCTTTGTCTCCTGGATTTGTTCTGGTCAGGCTAGAGGATTGAGATTGCCCTTTGCTCCCATGTTTTAACATTTTTGAAGCTTCCATTAATCCCCCAGGCTTAGCAGTGGTGGGAGAGTGGTGAGGCGTGTGTCCGTAAGGTATCTACTACAGTGGGGAGCAGGGTAGGACTCACCAAGGCTCTCACTGCTAGTGGAAGTGACTGGCTGATACTCAGCAAAGTTTCAATGTAGGTAGTTGGTGTTGCCGAGATTCACCAGGATCCCATGGACTACCCAGAATCCTCCTAAGTTCTTAAAAGGTTGTATCCATGCAATCTCAAGCTTCACACCTATATGCTGGTGGGCCAGCTCATCAGAGTCCCACAGGCTCCCCAGAGTGCACCTAAGTTCTTAGAGGGATGGATCCAGCACCAGGAAAGTTCTGCACCTGCATGCACTGGGCCCACATATGGCAGCTCTCCAGAGTTTCCTGGGATGCTGAGGTCCTCTTATAATTAAAAGGTTGCACTGGCACCACACAGGCCCTCCAGAGTCCCTCATGCCACCCAGAGTCCTCCATAGTTCTTAAATGGACTCTGATTTTTTTTTAATAAATATTACTGAAAACTATGGAGCTGTTCACATATGAATATAACTACAAGATTGTAGAATCATAAACTCATACTAAGATCACCATTTCTAGATGAGTTCACCCTTTACTCTTGTATTTTAATCAAACTGTCCTATTTGGTAGGTGTACCTCAGAGTGAAATAGTTTGTGGGTGAGGAAACAAATCAATTGAGGTAAAGAAAAATAAAACCCTTTTTTTTTTTATTTTTGTCACATTTTGTGAAGCTGTGCTCTGATGTTGTAGTCTTCTGTATAACCCTTATTAGAACTTACGTTATCACATGCCGAAAACAGACAAATCAAAGTCAGTGTCCTTGTTGCTGAATTAAAATATTTAATATAGAAGCCTGAAGAGCAGTATGACTTAAGATGGGTAGAATAGGAGGCCCCGCACGTGAGCCCCGCCTAGGTGCTGGTTACTCAACCGTCCTGCGCCGAAGTGGCCGCAGATCGCGCGGTGACCTCTGGCCGGTTCACCTCATGGGGGTCGGGCAACGTGAGGCCAGCCACACCTCGTTGCCTGACTGACAGCGCCTCACCGCCTGCCTGACTGACTGACGGCGCCTCGTCGCCTGACTGACTGAGCTTTTCCGGAACGCAGTGAGCTGTCGCCGGCGGGCTCCACGCAGCGCTCTGCGGCCTCGTTAACCTGCGCCGCCTCGCGAGCTGCGCGCGGGGACAGCAGTACTGTGGCAGAGCGGCGTCCTCGGGGAGGGGATGGTTCGGGTTGGTTGGAAGCTCGAATGTGTGAGCCCCCCGAAACAGCTACTGTTGTGTCAACTGGAGGGCTTTGTCTTTCTCTCAAAAGCGAAGACCAGTGTAGGAGAGTGTTCATTACCTGAAGGCTACGTAGGGAGTTCAAGGCCAGTGAGAGCGCACTGCGTAGCGAGACCCTGACTCAAAAGAAAATAATCGTTGTAATTGTACTTACGTTATTTAAGTCTTTCTGTCTTTGAGATTCACACATAAGTATTAAGAAATAAAATGTCTGACTTGCTTCAAAATAATCTTGGGGAAGCAAAGTTGATCTAATGTTGATGGCTATTGAACTATGGTAAGAAGAGAGTTTTCTGTAGTCACATACAGATTTTATGAATGTTTGACGCCGTGAATAATAAAATCTTTTTTTAATCAGAAAAAAAAATGGGTAGAATAAATCTGTAATTACCCTGGTCAGAAACGTGAATATGAAAAACATATTTCAGCCCTTTCATGCCCACCTGACCTGTCACTAGAAGCACAATTCTGGGCAGAAAATTGGACTTTTAGAGCTCTGACTTCAGTATTTTAATTGCATTAGCAAAATCAGCCCTCAGCAGCAACGGAAACAACAGAAGTAGACAACAGACTTCCATCTGCAAGGTTCGTATCTCCTACCTATGGGCCAGAACGTCCTGGGACAAGAATGGGGCTCCTATGTACCCTAAACTGCTGTGGACTCTTAGTTTTATCTTTCCCCTATCGTTCTATTTCCTGCCCAATCATAAGTCTTTGAAATTTATTTGACTCCTAAAATAATTTGGGAGGGATGCTGAAAAGAACATTGCTAATATGGATGCCTTATTTTCTTGTTGATATGACAGCCATATTAAAAATTACCAAAGCAGCAGAGACAGAGAGACCTGTATGTTGATCTAGTTATTAGCAGAGATATAGTTCTCATTGTAGGGAGTGAAATTAGGTCTATACTTTTAAACTTCATTTATTTATTTATTTATTTATTTATTTATTTAGCTTCTTTATTTATTTGGTACAGGGTCTCACTATGCAGCTCAGACTCATAGTGATCCCCCTATTTTTAGTTTCCCCAATGCTGAGATTACTGGAGTGCACCACTATGCCCAGTCTTGGTGGCTGGCTCAGTGCACTGCATGCAGCACCAGGGATCAAATCAGTACTTCGTACTTCCCAGACAGGCGCATTGATAGCCAATCTGTCTTCCCAACCCTATACTTTTAGATTTTTAGAGTAATGTTAAAGGACAAGGGCTTTGCTGTCATCTTTCATTATTTTTTAATTTGGTCAGAGGAGCCCTGAAAGCACAAGAAGCACAAGGCAGATTCTGTACAGTGTTTTTATACCAGAGACATCGCTGAACATCACTGGGTCTCACACTCCCCATACATGGCCTCACTCCCCATCCTACTCCAGTTTACACTTGAGTATATCACTTTTCTCAAATCCCAAGATTGTTAAGCAGTGGGATGCCAAATAATTAAGTATAGAACCTCATCTGAAAAAGAATGAGCATCAGATTCTACTTCATTGTCTTTGTCCAAAACTTACCAAACTTGGTGGCTGGGGGTGTAGCTCAATGAGAGAGGACTTGTGTAGCAGGCAGGAGGATCATTCCCCAGGTAGAAGGCTCTGGGTTCAAGAAAAACTCTTAGTGTCTCTGTAAATGTCACAATTTATAGTGTTGCTCTGTTTGGATGTTTTCTTCAAGTACCAGTAAAAATGTGAACCTCTTTGATCAAAGTTATGATCATAACTTATATAAAAAGTTAGAAAGAAACATAATTTTATGCTATTTCACATTCTCAGTGAACTGCTTTAAATTCTACTTATTTAAAACTTAGCTGTTCAATGTTTTGATAGGCATTAGACATTTGGCCAGTGCATGCAGTAGACACAAAATTGCATTTATTCTGTAATGATTGGATTAACCAGAACTGGTTTCATTTCCTTCACATACCACATTATATTAGTAGAAACACCATGTTTTCATTTGTGTTTCTTTTGTACGAGCTGAAAGGCAATGTCTTATTAATTTGAGTATTGATGAATGACCTCACTCAAGTGTTTTTAAAATATTGTCTGAAAAATAATCCATTCTGAATGAAAAGATAAAAAATAATATATATGGTATGGATATGTAACTCATTTTCATCTGTAACTTTTCTGATATTTACAGTCTCCATTATAAGCTGATGGTCTGTGGCTATGGCAGTGCTGTACTACTGTGTATGCCCAGCTTTCTGACCTTTGGATCATCCATAGCATTGTCATTTATCATTAACTTCCAGAAATATAAGTTTGATTCACTAGAAGCCATCATCTTTTTGCAAAATTTTAAGCATCAAGCAGGTAGCTGTCTCTGCCACTATCTAGGGAATCTTCACTGGGATGGGACACACTAGGTCAAGCCAGGGCTCTGCAGAATTGGGGAACTTATGTCAGATTCTACCCACCTGCTCCAGTACCTTTGCAGACTGTCTTTTCCATGTATGCGTGACCCCTGTGCTTACAAGTCGTCTTGGTCCTGCAGCTCCATTGGATCATAAAGCCTTTATTTCCTCAGTGCTGCCAGCCCTTGCAGGCTGGGGTATGTTGAACCTTCATTCTTGTTTATGAACTTCTGTCCAGGAGAACAGAAGAGCAATAAATGGGATGGCATGTTTCCATATGTGTGAGGCTCTCAGTAGCCTCAAACATATGAGGAGCTTAGGCTTTAACAGGAGAGAGCCACTCCTAATGCCCGATGCTTAGGGTAAATCTAGCAATGTGAAGTGTTCAAGGTTTTTTTTCCACTTAAATGTTTCTACTCTGTTCTATTTTTTTTTCTAGTTATTACCCTTTACCCAACAGAGCCCAGATTTAAGGCCTCACACATATGAGTAGAAGCAAGTTGAGAATGCAGGCTTCATGCAAGCTCTGCTGGACACATATGATTGAGTCCTAGGACTGATTCTCAGATGTCGACACCTTCTGAGCCGTGGGATCCTTTACGGACTTTTGAGAAGGCCCATTGAGGATGAGAGTACTCATGTAGGTTCTTGTGTGCTTCATGGCAGCACTGACGTGCTGTTGTATAGCGAACTTTCACGCATGTGGCATGAGATGACAATCAGCATTTTCAGCTACCATTGCTGTGTTGTTCCCATATGAAATCTACCTGTGTTATTTTTATTAGACAGGACAAAACAGTGTTAATAAAATTGCTAAGATCTATTGAAAATTTTCTGAGGTGTTTTAATTATATAAGTAATCGCCTCAAGGACGCTGTAGTGTTATGCAAGGTCATTACCTCATTCTATTTGAATGGGCGAATTTAAAATATATAGAATGAGAAAATTAAAAATTTTTACAATGAGAGAATTGAGAAACAGAGAAATTCATTTAATTTTCCAAAGTTCCACGGCCAGTAGGCAACAGAACAGCACTTATTCCCAGGTAGCCAGGTGACAGAATCTATACAAATTTTCACTGTAGTCTTGCTGGTCTTCTTGATATAGTTTGGTACCAAGGAGTTTTAAATATAGCAACTGAAATTGAACCCCAGTGGCCTATTATAAAATGGTCATCATAATGGTAGTTAGTATGATCATGCTAATTAATATTAAGCAACTATGGAAAGAAAACACTTAATTTTTCTTATTTATAGAAACTTTATGACTTGAAAAAACATTGATTCAGATTAAATATTCCTGTTTTTAACTATGTTTTCCCATGGTATGGCTATCAAATTGTTCCACAGGTGCATCAGTATGTCTCAGAAGAAATACACAGCCACAATACTGAGTGCCATTTTAAATAGTGTTGCTAATAATTGGAATAAACACACCACCCACCTTTTGCTTTATGACCTCTGTGATGAAGACTTACTGACCTCTCTTTGGAAAAACTTCAAAAGACTTAGTTTTCTTTTAAAATTTTTCTCTCTTTTATTTCAGTCATCCTTTGTGAATAGTTGTTTGTATCTGTCTGTTTCATTTGCCCCTCTGTCATTGTTTTCTGCCATAGTGTGCATAAATTATGCACAGTTCTCTCATTTTAGGAATGAAACAATTATGTCATGATGGGACAAAGCCTAGGAATGAACAGTCACTAAGTATGCCGTGGCACCACATTTGGCTTGGGAGAATCAAAGTGTGAGTGGTTTGTAAGAGTGAGGCCATTTTTTTTTTTTTTTCCTATAATCCCAAAGATTTCTTTTTTAAGTGACTATGGAAATTAAACCCAAAGCACATCCCAGTGCACTGGTTTTTCTACATGCCATCTTCCAACAGCAAAAATGCAATACTTTTCTTGTCTAGGTCTGGAGGAAGAAAAGCACTATCAGTTATTTAGAATCTGATTTATACTTTAAGAGAGGGGCTGCCACTCTGTGATTTCAGGGAAGCCACATATCAAGGAACAATTTTCAAAGAACTGAATGCTGGCAAAGGTTATGAATAAACTCTGAGAAGCTCTGACCTTCCTTGTCAACTGATAGAACCCTAAATATGTTGGTAATTCTGCTAACTTCTGAGTGCCTGTTCTTTTCTATCATAGTGCAGTTTCCAGAATTTTCTAAAAGTGGTTAACAGCAAAACTAAAACGACATTTAGCGCATAAAAAAATTAGAAAAATGTTAGGGAACACATGGTACAGAACTCCAAGAATCATATTCATTGATGTTCACTCTGAAACATGTCTAGAATTGGAATATTCCAATTGTGAAAGTTTTATAACAAAATAAAATGATGAATTTAAAATAAAATACATTTTGTTTTCCAAATAAAATCTAAAATGACAAGGTAGTATTTTACCATTTATTTAATACAGCCGAAGTGAGTCCTGGATTAAAAGTGAGATAGTTAATACTTTTTCCCATTGTGCCAAATTCATTGTAAAATGCGACCCATTCTTGCTTTGACTTTTTTTTTAATAAGTGCATAAATATGGTGAGTCCAAGCCCTTATAGGGCGCTAGGCATAAAGTTGTCCATTTTAGTGGCTACATCATCTATCTTAATTCACAACGGTTAGCAGACATTTTCCTCTTAATTCACCATTGTCTTTCCTACATTCATAGCTTAGAAAAAAAAAAATAATAAAAGGAGAGAAAAACCCATTTAGATAACCTCTAGGGAGAAGGAGGAAAATAGTGGTATTTTGTTTTGGTTTTTTCCCTTTAAAACCAACAAAGAAAACCTTGCTAGTTTGCACTTTTTAAAAGAAATCCACATATTCTTTGAACAACAGGTGTAAAACCTATTTTTTTTTTCTGTTTTATGAACACCTTACAGAGCAGAAAGAACGCAGAAACTGGAGAACAGATACAGCAGTGGGGATGCAGAGGAAACCGTGCAGGGGACACCTGGAAAGGTGGTGTGGCCCAAGAGCGTGGTGGTTATTGTGGGCAAACACTCGGAGCCCTGCGGCCTTAGAGTGTCACCCGCAGCCTCTTCTCTGAGTCTCTGAATTGCAGAAGTGGCCAGACACTTCCAGAGAGGGGTCTGCAAGGTCACAAGCTCACAGAGCTGTCCAGTGGCTCCTGGCTGCTGATGGGTGTGGAGTGAGGTGGGCTCTGTTCCTCTCACTGTGGGTGTCCTACAGCACTGCTTGGAGGGTCCCCACGGGTGTCCCCTGCATGATTGTAACAAAGGTAAGGGCTGCTTCCTGTAGAACCACTGTGACTTCTAACTCCGCACACATCTACTGTTGAAGTGTCTGCTCAGTGCAGCACCCTCTGGACAGCACAGAAATGTCACAAAGGCATATTTCTCCCTGAAATACTACCATAAACTTTTCTGTCTGTGTCAAGAACTGTATACTTCCCTCCATCACTGCCAAAAGAACTCTACACTAAGCAGTGTCAGCACATCTGTATTTCTGTTATGAAAGGCTCTTGCTGTATCTAGACTCCTGGAGCAAGGAGTGATGGCATACCATGAAGCTTGTGTCCATCACTGCCAAAGAACTCTACACTAAGCAGTGTCAGCACATCTGTATTTCTGTTATGAAAGGCTCTTGCTGTATCTAGACTCCTGGAGCAAGGAGTCATGGCATACCATGAAGCTTGTGTCCCTTCTAGCCTGTTGGCCCAGACACAACAGGCGGCAGGCTATGATGGGCGACTTCGCCCAGTGTTTTCCAAGAACCGCCTACCTCATCCAGACGTTCTTGATTTTGAATGTGACACAGGAAATTTGAACTTTGAAAAAAGTTCTCATTATTTATAATAGAAAGCCCTCCATATTTAATCATTTAGTCCTACAAATAATTTAATTAGGTAATAGTATAGTTTACATTTTACATGAAAACAAAAGTGAATAACATACACATTTTTAAGTGCATATGAAATTCTGTTATTGAGTATTTAGAAATATTAGCTGTGGAAGCTGGTTATGGTGGTGCACACCAGTAATCCCAGTGCTGGGAAGGCTGAGCCAGGAGGATCACTACAAGTCTGAGCTGGATAGTGAGACCCTGTATCCAATAAAAAAAGAAAAAAATAATAAAATAGAATAAATATTAACTGTGCGTTGTTTTGTCTAGGTGTGAAATTCAGCAAACTTCATCTAGGCAAATAATATTGGGGCTCAGTTATGAGTATTTTCATATCACTTGGACTCTCTCTTATCTTCACTTTAAAAAAGAAAAATTTTGTAAAGCATGTTAACACCTTCTCCCCAATACTTTTTCCTTTCAGTTAGATGTTTCTTAGTAGACACTGAATGTGTTCCTTCCAAGGTGCTGTCAATACAGCAAGAAACAAAATGGAAGTCTTTGGCCTGCAGAAAAATTCTGTCATTTTTATGGCTACCACATGATCCCGTCTGGGAAATGAGTTACGGTGGGAAAATGCTACATTTTGTGGGCATCAATAATTAAAGACTTGCAGTTAGAAGGAAGTCATCTGTGCTGGGCAGAGTACAGAGGAGACGCGTAAGAAGTGGGGCTTGCCCTTGGCCTGGTATGTCTGTAGGTAAATGTAGAGACATGGTAGAGGAAGGGACAAGAGAGTGTGGGCATTCTGATGTCCCTCCACACTAAGTGGAGGAGTGTTTGTTTGAAATCCTTTGAGAATTCTGAGGTCAATCATTGACTCAAAAATAGATCTTTCAGGGGCCAAGCGAGATAGCTCCCCATATGCAGGGGACTGTGGCTCCATTCCTGGCACCACAAGCTGCGCCAGCCCCACTCTGAGAGCAAGCTGAGCCAGCCAAAAAAACAAAAAGAGATACTAAAAAAAAAAACAAAACAGAAAACATCTTTCAGTGTAAACTGTCCACTCTTTGAAACACTTGCGTGTGGGACAAATGCTGTCTTTAGAAGTCATTGCTCAGAGCCAGGCATGGTGGCACACACCTGTAATCCCAGCACTCTGGAGGCTGAGGCAGGAGGATTATTGTGAGTTCCAGACCAGCCTGAGCTACAAAGTGAGTTTAAGGCCAGCCTGAACTGCATAGTGAGACCCTGTCTCAAAAAGACAAAAAAAAAAAAAAAAAAAAAAAGAGTCATTGCTCAAAAGGTCAGTATCTTTGGAGAGGCCAAGAATAAGTTTTTGACAATTTAGTAGAAAACCACTTAGCACATTATTTTCTCTGACTAGAATAAAAGGAAAGTGTAAAGATAGGTTAGGATGTGTTGTACAAAAATATAAATACAGAGTTGATAGAATACAGAGGAGACACTATTCTTTATCTTTTATTAAGTGATAGTCCAGTGTTAGGAAGTGTGTTAGTTACCTTTTACTTTTTGCTGGGACAAATACCTGACACTCAGAATGAAGGAAGGAAAGATTTATTCAGCTCACAATTTGTGGAGGTTTCAGTTCATACTCCGCTGGCTCCAGGGTAAATGGCAGCAGTTCATGGGTGCAGAAAACAAAGAAGAGCAGAGGAGAAGTAGCAGCTGAGACCGGCAATCCGTAGGGTCAGTCTTAGCTCCTCCGAAGACTGGGACTTCTCCAAGAAAGCGAGACAGGGTACTAAAGTCTTCCTCAACTCCTTTTCAATATGCTTTTTGTGCTGAATCACTCTGGGATGAAACCAGTCGTGCCCCAGAGCCAGCCCAATAACGCCCCAGGGTAGAACCAATTGTGTCTCAGGTTGGGCCATTCCCGCCTAGCGCACACACACACACACACACACACACACACACCCCCCTTGCCAAAATTGCTTGAGCAGATATGGCCAAGTTGACACAACGTATCAACCACTACAGGAGCTTAATAAAAATTTCCTGTCATTGTAGTATTTTATTATCTACAGCAGTCATGTCATATTTTGACTTTTGGATAAACTGTGTTACCTGGTTTACTTTTGGGTAACCACTTAGCATTAGCTGTTTAATAGGAGAGTAGGTAAGGTTATTGAATATGTTCCAAAAAAAAATATGTTATGAATTTTAAATATCTTTGAAATGTTTTGTTTCTTGGGACTAGGTCTTGATCTGTAATTTGGGCTGGCCTTAAACTCATTATATAGCCCAGGCTGGCCTCCAACTCAGAAGGGTACATCTGACTCAGCCTCCTGAGTTTGGGAACTGTAGGCTGGATCCACCACTCTGGCCGTTGAAATACTCTGACTGTGGAAATACTAACACAACGTAGTTACACACAGAGTGTGTGCAGTGAGCACTACTCCAACTCAACATGTTTCCTAGTGGATTCCATGGCATGCACTTTCCATGTCATGAAATCACAAGGTGTTGTTTGAGAATGGCAGTGCTCAGTGGGCAAGGGAATTAGGCAAACGCTCATTCAGGTAAACACTTTTTCTTGTTGCTTATGTTTTGGCCACTAGACTTTCTAGAACACAGAACATGCTGGTGCATATATTACTGCCAAGGGCATAATCCTGAAAGCAAATTTTCTAATCTTTCTGGACTTTGGGAGTAGTATTCTGTTGAAAGCACTTTGACAAATGATCCAATATAGTGTGAAGCTCTAAAAACTATGTAGGTATGTATCTTTACATATATGTTAAGTTTATACATGCAAAAACATTGAGGAATAGGGAGATAGCTCCTGCCTAGAAAATGCAAGGACCCAGATTGGATATCCGGTACTACATGCTATGCCAGCCCCAGAGTTGGGTGTGATATTGCACTCCTGTAATCCCAGCACTGAGAAGGCTGAGACAGGAGGGTCAGCACAAGTCTGAGCTCTGTAAGGAGACCTGTACCACATAAATAAATAAATGATTTAAAACATTGATTTACATTGAACACATTATAGTACATTATACACTGTAATGTTCTGTATAATATTGAGTCTGTATATCACATATATATATATATATATATATATATATATAATATAGATGTATCTGTTTCAGTACAAGCTATCTCAAATGAACTTTCCACACTTCAGTTTTGAATTCTACGTATACAGAGCAGAATCAAAGAAAATATACAGCTCTCTGTTTTTGAAGTTTTACAAGTTTTCTGGGGAGATGATTTCTCTTGTAACTACTCTCTCCTTGTGAGCAATCGTACATGAAAATATCCCAGCCCAAGTCTACCTAGGAGCATGAGAAGTAGTCTCTTCTCCCAGGAAACATCTGCTAGGAGACTCTTCTGTCTACTTCTTAGCTTTTCCTCTTACAGGCTCCCCAGTCTCTTTTTGGTTGGCATATCATGTTAACTGGAGTCTAGAAACTTAATGAAGTAACTCAGCAGCTCCACAGCCTGGGTGGGAAAGGACATGCCCTTGACGATCTAGGGTATTGCCCATCATGTCAACCTGAGAGGTTAAAAGTTTAACTCAGTGGCTCAGCAGCGGGCCACCATCATCCTGAACCAGTACAAGAGGACGTATAGACGGCGTGAGTGCCACACCCCCTCCCGGGTGGGGCTAGCCTGCTTACAATGTAAGGGAGAAAACAGGCTTGCTCCCGCCCCTCCTCCTGCTGCTTTTGCTGTCTTCTGTACTATTGCCCCTGTACCCCGTGCCACTCTGCTTTGGAGCGAGCTGATTGTGGGCTGTGAGCTACATAACCTCTCCTTCCTTCATTCTGGGCATTGGATATTTTGTCTCAGCAACAAGAGAAAAAGAACTAGGGCAAGTATCTAGCAGCTTTGTTGATAAATTTTTAAGGTATCCAAAGGGACCAACAAAAGAAAAACCTACCAGAGGTTAGCGCTGTGTTTAGGGAACTGCAGCCATCCTTGGTGTTGCCTGTTCTGTGCTTTTGCAGTTCTGGCTGTCATTGGCCATAGGTAAAAGTTACACATAAAAATAAGTGTGTCACATGGTTATCTGCCTTATAAACTACCATGAGCACCTGCTCCTTGAATCTTTGACATTAAGTAGAAAGTACCCTCGTGTTCTTCCCAGATGACCTTATTCATTTCCTGCATCCACATGAAGATATCCACACTAAGATGTCACAGAAAAAAATGTTGACATTGTTGTTGCAGTTAAAGATTCAGCAGCTTAAACAATTAAAATTCCAGTATGTTTGACACCTTTCAAATACAGAATGTAGGTGTGATTTTATCTTTTAGCTAAGTTATAGTCATTTTTGAATAAGATGAATAATACAAATCAAAGTGACAGAGATTCCTGTACTTTTCTACGTCTTTATTTATATGAGTTTCGTTCTAGTGGCTAGTTAGGAATTATGGTGTAGGAAAGTGATCTGTGATACTGGGATGACCATGACCTTAAGTACAGTATGCTGTGTATGTGTCATACAACATCTTTGTTACCTTTTACTAAATGATAAGTTCATTCCTTGTTAAGGCTGTTAGATATGAGCAAATAACCACAAAGGAGCAGGGTGTGTGATTGATTTTCATTCCTTCTTTACTGTACAGCACTGCCTTTGACTTCAAAGAGCTATCTTAGCTCAGAATAGAAGACAGAGCAGGACACAAGTGAGTAACATGATGTTACAATACAGGTTCTCCTATGAGAACCTGAGCCTTCATTGACCTTGAAAGGCTATGGCCAAAATGTTGGCTGACCTTGCAGCCCTTCTTTTTCTCTAATTTTTGGTCTGCAAATTTAGGTTGTTAACCCTCCAGGAGAGAAGCTTAATACCCATCTCTAACAAAACTAAACAAAAATAGGGGATACAAAGGAAGGACTATTTTGTTTCTGTATATACAAAATAGGATAGGTATACAGCTACTGTCTTTTAATTCAATGAGAGGAAAGATTTGTACTAATAGTGCTTAGACAGGATACATGTCCGCATCTTATACTATGAATAACCACTAAGAAGATAAAAACATGCTATGTATTAATTATTGAAACTGTCCTACTAATTGGTTTTGAAACTGTCTCATTGCTGTTTCTCAATAAAATCGATTAAAAAAGAAGAAGACAGGAGGAGCCTAGGCAGAGATTCCCCAGCGGTGGTGGAAGTTGATGGCTGCTTTCCTGCGCCTCTAGTCTGTAACAGTGGTATAAACCCTGAGGGAAGTTCTGAAATGTCAGGCTGTGTGGCTGCCTCATCAAGCCACATGAAGACTAGACTCGCATATATTATTAATTGAGAAATCTAGGGAACAAATGAAAATTCTCAATTAAAGATGCCACCTAGGCTCACAGATGTAAGAGGAAAGCATAATACTGCTCTTTTTTTACAACCAAAACTAAATCCATGTATGTATGAACACAAAGATCACCCACATGTGACAGACACATTTGTGGAATGAGAGACTTTTTTTTTCTTTTCTGTATTCTAGTGAAGGATCTACAGGATGTTCAGGGGTTCATTACTAGATCAGACTCAGTGATCTACCTGTTTACAGCCTCCCAAGAGCTGGGATTGTAGGTGCACACCACCACGCCCAGTCTCAATTGCTGACTGAGTGTGTCTTGGGGGTGGGGGCTGGCACAGCAGACCTGGGACTCAAACCCCTGACCCTTGCACCTGCTTGCAGGCACTTTATTTATTTTTTTTTAAATTCATTTATTTATTACAGTGTCTCACTATACATCACGGATTCTTCTTTTGCGGGGGTGGGGGGTCAGCTCAGCCCGCCCTGGGGGGAGGGGCTGGCATGGCATGTGGTGCTGGGGCTCGAACCGTGGTCCCTGAGAGGCGCTTTAGACCGCTGAGCTATCTTGCCAGCCCTTGCAGGCACTTTAATGTGCTGAACTATTTGGCCGGCCCTGAGAAAAACTATTAATTAACTATAAGCTGAGAGTTACTTATGACTACTCAAGCCCACAAACCAGTATATTCCCAGATTGAAAATTTTAAGGTCTGTTGGTTCTTAAAAATATGAGGGAGGCATTGCATTCATAGCAAGGCTGGATAAGTAGTCTTACTACTGTGTCTCTTAAATCAGTGATTTTATGACAGCCTTTCCCTGGGAAAATAAAAGTTAACACATATATGTGCTATTTCCTTTGCATTATAGGATACAAAGTGAAGACTCTTTTCTCAGGGATTTAATAGCCACCAGTTGACAAAAAAAAATCTTTTTTCATCATTCTTAATTGAAGTTGGTAGGATCAACAAGCACACCAAGCTTTGACTCCCTTTGCCCTGTGCTATGGACATCCAGTGCCCAGGAAGTCAGAGGTTACCAGGAAGAAGTCCTTCTGTTGCATGGTGTTTTCTGGTGGGGGTCCTGGGAGCACGGCATTCCCACCAGAAACTGGGCCAGGACCCCCCCTTTGTAACAAGTGCTCTCCAGTATTCATTGCTCTGCTGGTGAAGCCAAAGGCAATGGTAAAAAAAAAAACAGAATTTCTGCCAATTCCTCTATCCTCAACTTGTTTAATCACCTAAGAGGCTTCTAGCCTTTCAGAGTTATCCAGAATATCTCCCCCTTGATGGTCTGTATTGTGTGTAGGGTGTCTATCTGTAGAGCTCATGACTTCTCTGATGTAGAATGTCAAGGAGAAACAAACTCAGGTTTCCGCAGCAAGCTATTCCATCTAAATAGGTTTTGGGGGAAACGTCATAGAAAGCAATAAAGACAGTTCATGCCTCCAGATAAAAACTGTTTTTGGAGGTAATGGCAGAAGACATGGCAGTGGCCGCTGAGAGGCACTGCACGCTGTCCCGGCGTGGCACCATTCACCTTGTGCAGGTTGCAAACCCACCAGCTCGCTCATTGCACTCAGTCCCCCATCAGCAGTAAGAAACAGAATGGTCGCTGTGAGGCACATTTAAAATAATAGACTTTCTTCGGAGCATTTTGAGGCTTATGGGAAACTGAGCGTGTTGGAAATGGTGGCTATACCTGTCCCCTCCTTCCGGTTTGTCCCACTAACTTGCCTTAATATGCTTCACTTGTTGCAGAGGATGAACTCATATTGATGCAGTATTAACTAGCTTTCATAACTGACAGGATGTATGGTGCATCGTGCGTTGAGTGGGTTCGGACGAACGTGTGGTGTCACGTGTTGGTCATCTCAGTGCCCCATGGAATGGCATCACTGCCCTAAAAGCATTTTCTTATTCCACACATAGACCTCTGTCTCTGTCTGCCTGGCCCACTACTGGATGTTTGATGCCAGTTTTATGAAGAATAGTGTCTCTAACACTAGTGTGAGCTGCATGAGTGAGCAAGTTACGAGTGGGTGCGGGGAAGGGCTGTTACACACCTGCTTTCCACAGCTGCTTATGTATGTTATCATCACCCCTCTCACAGTTCTCGTGCTTTGAATCCACCCATTTTCTCTGTGTGTACCTGGTCCACCGCTTACTGTATCTATACTGGTTGTTTGCTCTCCTAGTGAAGACCAGTTTCAAAATATATTTGATATTTCCTTTAAAGATTCCCTTCTGCTGAATTGTATTTAGGCCCTTTTAACTGAACTCATAGCCATCTGATTAATAATTAAAATAAAAATAGAAAATATATTTCATGGCTGTGGGAATGGTAATGTGGATCAGGATCTGAATGAGTGTGTGTTAAAATTCAGGAACTGATACACAGTGTAGAGAATTGTTTTCTTAGTAGTAAAATCAGCTCTTTGACAAGAGACAAAGCAAGTCCACTTCTATTGTGAGACTTTATATAGAGCACAATAAACCTCCATTGGAAACCTACAACATACAGTACAGAAATATAGTGGAAATCGTAAAGTGACTACCAAAGGAGACCTAGTTACTTTATTCTGGTTATGTATCATATTTTGAATACATAAGGCACTATGAATTAAGAAAAATGCCTTTCTGCATTTGTTGCAGGTATGTGTGCTTTGGCATTATTTCCATAGAACTTGAGTTATCTTTCTATAAAGACTGTATTCTCCGATGATAATGGAAAGAATAGATAGATGTTAATACTTTGAGGAAGCATGAGGGTATCCAAATATCTTATTTTAAAAGTAAACATTGTCACCTTGATTGAGCATTCCATTAAATTTTAACATTCCTGTATTCTGAAAAATTGAAAACCTAATAAATTTTGTTTTTGTCATCAGAATGGAAGAAACATGCCATTTCTCATGGAACATAGAATTATTTCCTGGTACATATTTTTTTCCTGAGCCTTCCCTATGGATGAAGAATTGACATTGAACTCAAGTCTAGAAACCCAACATTTAGATGATCAGAGACCAGAACACATGACCATGTGAAGTGGGTGCTGTTTACTTGGGAAACAATGCTTTCTGTGCACTCAAACAAGTGTTTAAGACCCTCGAATTCTGTGCCATATAGTGCCATATCATTAGCAAAGATCTGGCAAAAACAGGAAGAATTCCTCTCCATTTGTGTGATTCTGGACATGGTTAATATCTGCAAGCTTCAGTTTTCTGTTATGTGAAATTAATAATGAACATTATTAAACCATTACCATGAAGACTGAGTCAGCTGAAGGCTTGTATGATTATTCAGCATATACTAAGTGTTTTTTGTCTTTTCTCTTGGCTATGACAAAACACTGAACACCCAAAATTAAGGAAGGAAAGGTTTATTTAGTTCACAGTTGGTGGAGGTTTCAGTGCATAACTCAGCTGGCTCCAAGGCACATGGAAGAGAGCAACCTTTCATGGCAGTGGCAAAGAAGAGACTTGAGGCTTGGACTTTTCAGCGATGCTGAAACTGTAGGACTTTGGCATCTTAAAGATGGACTAAAATGCCTTTTGCATAAAGGAATGTGCATGAGTCTTTGGGGGTCCAGGGGCAGAATGTTATGGTTTGTGTCTCATCATCCCCTAAAGTCTTTTGTAGTCATGGGGTGCTTCTGGAGTTTGTGACTGATTCTTGATCCAGTGCTGGGATTATGGGTGGGAGTGCCCTGACCTTTCCTTCCCTAGTCTTGAGTGTTGGATGTTTGTCCCAGAAACTACAGAAGGATAAGTGAGACACTAAGTAAATGTGCTGTTAAGATTAAGATAAGAAGGCCAGAACCCACCATGCATCATTAATGTCCTTCCCTCTCTCTTCTCATCCTTAATGATCATCCCTTCTCCACTACAGGGGAAGCACAGGCTGCACGTGGACACTGGACTGGAAGGCAGTTGGTGTGGCCTGATTCCTGTTGGACAGCCTTGCAATCAGGTGACAACAACAGGCCTGAAGTGGAACCTCAGTGAGTAGACCCTTCCAAGGAGGAAGGTTTGGTTGCTTGCTTGCTTGCTTGCTTGCGCTCTCTCTCTCTCTCTCTCTCTCTCTCTCTCTCTCTCTCTCTCTCTCTCTCTCTCTCTCTCTCTCTCTTTCTATCTCTTTTTGACTTATATTACAAGTGGAATCACTGGGTTGTGTGGTAGCACACATTTAAGCTGTAGAAAGAGCTGCCAGAGTACCTTCCACGGTGCCTGCACCAGTTTACAATCCCTCCAATAGCATGAGTATCCGTTTCTCGACAATCACACCACCACTTTCGTTGTTTTGTTTTGCTGTGTTTTGTTTTCCTTGTGGCAGTCTTAGTAGGTATGAACAGGTATTGCTATGTGATTCTGTTTCCTATTCTCCTGAGGACTAATGATATTAAGCATCTTGTTCTCCCGGGAATCTGTGTATCTTTGTTAGAGAAATTTTTATTCAGGTCTTTTGTTCACATACTAATCAGTTTCTCTTCTTGCGTTGAGTTGTAACAGTCTTTCAGGTGCTCTGGATAGGTATCCTTTATCAGAAATATGACCTGCAAATATTTTCTCAGCGTTCTCAGCTTAATTTTAATTTTCTGAAATTAAAGTAACTGAGTTCATTCTCATGAAGTCCCACTTTTCCAGTATGGATCATTCTTGTGGTGTCTTATCAAACACTCTGCCCAATTTTCTTTGTGACTTTGCATACATGAAGCTTATTTTGCATTTTAGAAGTAGCTGCTCTCACTAATGTTGCTATTTTCATCCTGAAACCCTCAGAGATACCACAGATAAGCTAATCTCATTAAATTTTAAAATGTTTTCCAACAGGTATTATATTAAATTTTAGGTTGTTTTTTTTTTTCTTTTTTTTTAACTGTCTGATTTGAAAGGAACAAAAACTGAGAGGGACCTGTTTATGATTTAAATGCTCATCAGAAAGAAAACCCCACCAGGCATTATGAAGTGCATCAACTCTAATCTAAGAATAACAGTAGCTTAATCAAAGACCTCTGATTGAATGCCAGAAGATCACACTTTGAGTGCAATAATACCTCTAAGGTTGGAGGAATAAAATATAGAGCCATGTCATTCTTTTTTAATATGTAAAACTTAGATCACCATGAGAAAGATAAATATATTAAAGATAAAAAGAATATTTAGATCATTTCCATGAGCCACTGCTTAAACAATTAGGAAAAACTGGAGCTGTTTTGAAGCACATCTACCAAGCTCCTCAGAACTTGAAAGGACAGAGGTAACATTTCCTCTGGTGTACAGAAGTATGTGACAGGCTTTGAAGCCATTCGTGGGAGCTGATGTGAGCTCCCATTATAAGCTTTCTGCACACATTTCAGCCCAAAGAGTTTTACTTTCAGAATGACCTAGTCTAGGTAGGGTGGATAGTGGTAACACCTGTTCGGGGCTATACCAGTGCTGAAGAAGTTTGAAGGAAGTGGAGGATGGCAATGGCTGTGCTATCTTCATCTTAAAATAGAGGTTAGAAACCCTTCCTGTGGGCCCCAAGGAGAATCCTTGCATCCTCTGTTTCCCACAGTGATATGCATGCACTTGTTCTGGTCAGGACATGTTTCACTGAGAAGCGACTCTGGCATGGTGGGCCAGGGCTCTTCATATTCCTACCTACCATAATGTTTTGATCAGGCCTAACTACAGCGTATTATCACCTATCAACCATTACTAGTTGCTTGGACTTGTAAAATAATCACCTTTTCTCTACTTCTTTATGAAAACAAGTAAAAAGCAACTTCATGTGATCAAAAACTATGTTTCTTCTTACAGTACCACAAAAGGCAATGTCATTAATCCCCTCAAAATGCTTCCTCTCTCTTTGAGCACACCTATCTGAGAGACAGCACACCTACCTCTCAGAGATCTGGAGTTCCTCTTTCCTTGTGGTTGTGTGGATGTTGTGAACTGATTTGGCATGTTTAACTCTCATGCTGATTTGGACTCTTGGGAAGAGCCAGAGGTCTCACCGAGGCAGAGCTAGTGACAAAGGTGAATGAGGGCACAGTACTGTTGTGACAAGCGTGGCTTTCATTGGGTAGCCACTTAGCGGCAGCTTCCACCATCCTGATCATACCTTGTAAAGATGCTCCCAGAAGAGGGGCTTTGTGTTTGAAGCAAGGAGGAGTATTGTGAGGGGAATTAATAGCAGTATCTTTTAAGCTAATACTTAAAATATATATGTCAATATTCACTGTATATTTTGTCCTACTAGGTATGTCTCATCTCCCAAAAGTGAAATACTCCACGCATGGTTGAAGCTATCTGTATTTCTAGTGTTTTATTTCCTAGAAATATGCTATGTGCATCCATTGATTTGTGTCCTGCTCAAGAGGTTCACTAGGATATAAACACTTGCAAGTTAATTACCACCTCATACATAAGCACATCTTTATTCTTACTAAATATGTCATATTAACCTACACATTGGAGTGCCAAAGTATCCTCAGCCATGAAAACACCAGGGTTCCCCTCTCTACTTCCTGACCTATTCCCAACTTAATCATCTCTGCCTGCCTGAGAGGAAATGATATTTCTCTGTGGTCTCTGTCATTTTGTAGTTCATGGCCATGGCAGTCTTTATTTCTGTAGACTGCTACTTGTTTCATCTATTTTCTCCTTGGGGCTATTGATTCTTAGAAAGTCTTTAAAACCTGATTATCTTTACTGGGCAATATTTACTGGGCAATAGTGTTCAATTTCTTTATCATGTTTTTATATGAGCAGAGGTTATTAAATTAAAGTGAGTTAAATATGTCAGTCTTGCTCTGTTAAGATTTGTGGCTTTTAGGTCTTAAGTCATTTTTCTATTCTCCACTGTCATAAAGATATTCTCTGTTTGGCTTCATTTCTTTTTCAGGCCTTTTTGTTTCACCTACCATTTATTCTTGTGTAGAATATGAAAAACTTACTTTGTTTATGATAGCCATTTTTTTGTTTCTGATACTTAATTTTTTTTTGCATTTTCTTAGTTGCTTTTCTCTCCTTGCTAAGAGCAAATACCCAGTGCCCAAAATTAAGGAAGGAAAGGTTTTTTCAGCTCCCAGTTTGCGGAACTATCAGTCCATAATCAGCTGGCTCCATGGCAGGGCGGCACAGGGCAGGGGGCAGCAGTCATGGCCTCATGCAGAGAGAACACAGCAAAAGCAACGAGAGGAGAGAGGGGTGGGAGCGGCAGGAGCAAGCCTTTTGTCCTCTCTTAAATTGTATGCAGGCTGCCCGCCCCAGGTGGGTGTAGCGCTCGCACCCATAGTCCCAGCATGGGCCCATAAGTCAACCACAGACTCTAGAGCCAGTCCCCATGACTGCATGAGGCTTTGGGGGGACATCCAGACATGAACCATAACATTCCACCCCAAGCCCTCCATAGACTCATGCATTCCTTTATGCAGAAGGCATTTTAGACCACCTCTGAGAGTTGCCAAAGCCCTTAAAATGTCAGCATTGCTAAAAAGTCCAAGTCCCAAGTCTTTTCTCCAAGATCTAAGGCAAACTCTTTAGCAGTGAGCCTCTATACAAATGAAAAGAAAGTTAAACCCTTTCAATATTCAATGGCACAAGATAGACATTTCCATTCGAAAAGGTACAAGCAGAAAATACAAAGACATGGGACCAAACCAAGTCCAGCACCCACAGGGCAAATATTAAGTCCTATAGCTTCATGTACAGAATCCAGTGCAATCCATTGTGAGCTCTAAAAGGCTTGGGTGGCTCCACCCCTAAGCCAGTGCTGGTAATTCTAGCTCCCATGGCTTCTTTGTTGGGTGCATTTTGCTCTATCTTTGCAGACTTCCTCAGATGATCTGTGTTCCTGGCTTTTCCAAACTTCTAAGGTCACCACTGCACCTTGGGTTTCACCCTCACAGATTCATGTACTACCCTCTCAGGGGCATGCACCCTGACCTGCCAGGCCTCCTAAAAAATCTGTGTGGAAGCCTTTCTAATCTCAGAACTCTTACATTCTGCATATTCCTAAAACCAGCACCACATGGGTGCTGCCAAGGTCCACTGCCAGCTGGGGCAGTACCTAAGCTTCCATGCCTCTTGGCTGTAGGGGTCGAGTGCCTGGACCGCTGGAACATTCTGAATCCAATTCTGAAGAGCAAATTCTCTCTGATGCTGCCTTTCTAGAACCTGGTGCAGCTACTGCCTTTCTCAACCATGGTGCTGTGTAGCTTTCTCCTCAATGCAGTCTTTCACATTTGCAGTTTGGGGGCTGCAAAGGGTGGAGACTTGCTGCTGCTCATGATTCCCTTAGACCATCTCTTTATTCTTCTATTCCCTCTCAGTAATTGAGATCTCCTCAGCTCGCTCTTTGCAGTCCACAGATTACTGGAGCTTCCTTTCTGGCCAAACTCACAACATTTTAAATAATCCTGCTGGGCTTTCAACACAAATGTGACAAAAAGCCCCCAATAACAGCCATGCCACTGCCTCAAAATTCAACTGCCTTGAAATTTCTTCTTCCAGATTAATTACGCCTCCACCCTTAACCTCAGTCTCAGACAAAGTCTCTAGATACAAGCAAAATGCAGACAAACTTTCTACCAAACCATAACTAACATACATCATCTGGAGTCTAACAGTCAATGCAGTCCTTCCTCCCTAGCATAAATTTTCCAAACCTGGCCTATACTGGCAGGATTTCTGGCAGCTTTCTGGTCTTCTGAGCTCCAACCAGAATCTCCTATGCAGATCAGTCTAAGGTGCTCCAGCTCTACTCTTTCAGTGGCATCTCTGAACCTTTCTAAATTCTTTCCACAAGCCATTCCCAAAGGCTTTTAAACCACATGGTCAGGCATAATCACAGCAATGACCCCACTTCCCTGGTATGGGATTTATACCTTCATGGCTGCAGAGAGCATCAAAAGCAGCAAGAGCAAAATGGAGAGGAGCAGAGAGAGCAACCCTCTTTCCTTCCCTTATATTGTGTGCAGGCTGCCTGCCCAGGATGAGTGTAGAACTCATGCCCATGATTCCAGCTTTGGACCATGAATTAATCACAACTCTAGAACCTGCCCACAGGACCACATAAGGCTTTGGGGGTGACATCCAGACATAGCATGCCTCACTTATCATTCTTTTCCCAGTGATTTTCAGTGCACCAAAGCATTTTTGTAGGCATGAGTATGTTTGCCTATTCCCTACATTAATTATGAAAGTTTTATAATAAACAGTGAAATTTGACGAAATGAATCCTCCAACTTTGTTCTTCATGATTTCCATGTACAGACCTGACTTCTTGTTAGTCTTCATAAATTTTAGCATCAACTTAAGTGACACAATTCCATCAAAACTGTGAGTGGAATTATAGTTTTTTTATTTATAAAATGCAACTGTGGACTCATTTGAATTTCTACATATCATATTTCTGTTAATATCAAATTTTTTTCTGCATCCTGTAACAAATAGAAGTGACTGAGGTGGTAGCTTTAAAAAGAAAACATTCTCAGGGCCAGGGAGATGGCTCAGTGGAATAAGTGCTTCCCTGGCTAAAAGGGCCTGAGTTCAATCCCTGGCTACACACACACACACACACACACACACACACACACACACACACAAAAGTATTCATAATTTGTCTCTATATGTAACAGAATGCAAAAGTAAGAAATTACAGGGCAGGGTTTCTATGATATCCTCCATCTTTGTCTCACAAGAAGCCGTTGTTTCTCTTCATAAAATGTAATATTCATTATAAACTTTTAAAAGAAAAATCAAAGCTGTGTTTGCAGCTTTAAAAAAAAAAACGAGTGTATACAGTGGGTCTTTTTTATTTATTAATTTTATTGAGAAACAAATAGCAATGAGACAGTTTTGAAACAGTAGGACAGTTATAATAATTAATACATTGCATATTGTTGTCTTCGTAGTGGTTATTCATAGTACAAGGTACAGACATGATATCCTGCCCAAACACTATTAGTACAAATCTTTTTCTTTCCATAATTTAAGGATCAATAAAATGTTGTAAACATTTTGAATGTTCTTGCTCTTATTACTAATTAATGGGAAAAAGTAACTGTGACACATTCAGATTTAATATATATCATCTGTTGCACGTCCAGCCATTGTCTCCCCACTGAGCATCCAGGCAGGCCAGGGAACAGAAGGTAGAGCTGGAGCTGTGCATATAAGAGGAACATAAGCCATCAACTTCCCAGTATCTCTGACATTCCCCAGAATATGTTGTCAGTATCAGATGTTAAGATGTGTTATGTGTTATGTCCAGAACATAAGTCTTCTGCATGTAGAAGCAGGGCTTTTTGAAGGTTATCAGATTGGGAGGACACTGTTATCAGTGTGTGAATCCATGTAGGGGATCAGAGCAGAATGTCCTGTTAGGAAGTGGCCTGCCCATGAAATGCAAAGCACTGGGGTGTGACTTGGAGTACGTTAAGGACCCCAACTCTGCTTTCTCTCCCTCCCCTCCTCCCTCTCTGTCTACTTCCCTCTCTTTCCATCCCTCTCCCTGTCCTCCTCTGTCTTGTGTCTATCTGTCTGTCTCTCCCTCCCTCTCCCTGTCTCCCCTTTCTTCTTTCAGACCCCTCCACCATGCCACTTCTGCTTGGAGCCAACCAAGGACAGACTGAATTGGGAGGATTCTTTCTTAGAAGTGTAGAGTTTGCACATGCTGTCATAATGTACTTGGTAGAATATGATGTACCTATTTTTTTTACTGTATTCTAGTTTATTTGTATTTTTTAGTATCTTCTTTATTCATGATAGCACCTTTTGTTCCTGTGTTTTTTATTTTGGTTATCTTTTGATCATTTAGGTTTTATCTGGGAAAACACTTAGAATGTTAGGATGGAGAGGTCCTTATAGAATAGATTTCAAGTTGGCGTCTACTAAATTCTTTGAGATGTAGCAGTCCTAGGTTACTGTACTGTCTAGGTATGAAGGTTTCCTTGAAGATTCTTCTAGTGTAAGTTCAAACCACAAAGAGTTTAAGTTTCTTTTTTGTTTTGTTTTGTTTTGTTTTTGCATCTACCACAGCCCAGGCCAAGACAGGCACATTTTCTTAGTCTGAAACTTTTCTGGCAAACCAGTTATTCCCGATGTTGCTGAATTCTGAATGTTTGTGTCCTCCAAATTTATCTGCTGAAATGCAGTCAGCTGTAGTGTTAGGAGATGGCGCCTTTCGGGATTGATTAGATCATGAGAGTAGAGCATTCCTGAGCGGTTCTTATGAATGAGGCCTGAGACTCCCTCTATGCCTCTCTTATCATGTGAGGATGCGTGAGAAGGAGCCACTTATAAAGCAATAATGGAACTTGACCAGACATCAGAACTGCTCACAACTTGATCTTGGAATTCCCCATTTCCAGAACTATGGAAAATAAGTTTCTGTTGTGTAGAAGCTTCTCATTGAATGGAGTTGTGTGATGATATTCCACCCAACTGACACACAGCTCTACACTTTTACAAGTTGAGACCCAGAACTTGCGCAGATATTCTTACCTTACCAAGGTCCAGTGCCTTGATTTTTGCTTCTAAGTTATCTGAAAAGAAACAAGATAACATGCTCCACACAGCTGTCTGGCTTGGCCAATGTTTCTTTACTCTTTGACCACTAGAGAATGTGTTTAGTTGTGAGTTTACCAGATTTGTTAAAGGATGTGTGTGCTACTTTATCTGTAATGTCTAGGGCCTATTAGGAGAAAATTTTTAGAACAAATTCTAAAAATTTTAGAATAGGCTACAATCCTGGCACTACGGAAATACTCAGCATCTCCTTCAGTTTTCTGGGTTCGGTAAGACAACTATGATGATGGGGTTCCTCTTAGTGGGAAGAACTAACAGCAGATCTCTGATGACATTTTTCATAAGCTATTCTGAGCCAACTGCAGTCCAGCCTGAACTCACAGAAACATAAGTAGAGAGTGCTTTATTATAACTATTCCAAGATTCATATTTTCAGTTTTTAAGAAATTTGAATTTCAGATTTATTTTTGAAGTTGCAAAAAAAGCCACAATGGGCCCTAGAAGCTTTTCTTGCTCTTTTTTCAAACCAGTGCACAGGTTCTGCCTCCCTGTAGCTTTCTCAGCTCCACGCTCTCTGGCCATGTGCTATGCTACATGCATTTTTAGGACATAGATACATTTAAGAATTTACTAAAACTATTCAGCCTTTTAAAATCTGTTCTGTGCTACTTTCTTCAACTTCAGCATTTGTGTTAGTAGGTGATGATAAATCAATGTTGGATTTATTTCATGAATTTAGGAGGGGTATAGAGGTTGGTACTTCAAATAATTTCTATACAATTGAGGTTTTTTTTCATGTAAAATGTCATATCATTTTTTTTTAATTTGTAGACTCAATCGATCATAAGTGGCAATGCATTCTAAGTCTGTGATATTTCCAGAACTTCTTGACTTTTGAGAAAGGAACAGTTGTAATATTGACATTTATATGCCATTTTATATATTTTATTTTTATACAGTCCTTTAAATTTTATAACAGACCTGTGAGGCAGATTGGGTTTCCCCATCTTTTAGATAAAAAATAGCAGTTCATAGATTAAAATTGATAATTTATCCAAATTTACTTAATTAGGTATTGAAGTATTAAAAGCTTAAAGTCAAGTGTTCAGTGCTGTTTTCCTTTGTTTCTAGTTAGTAAATGCAAGACAGTCATCTAAAATCAGTTGATTTTTTTTAAAAAACAATTTGTTGCATTCAATTTGAAATGTGGGGAAGAAGACAAGAAGATAATGATTGTGCGTGGGAAATAAAAGATGAGAAAGAGGAGTGGATGGCAAGGAAAGAGTGATGAGGGAAAGATAGACTCCAAGGGCCACAGGACTGAACTTTTCTATAGTCTTCCGCAAGGGAAGTGTTAAATAGAGTTCCTTTCCATTTTCTCAAGCCACTTATTGATTGATTGATTGATTGATTGATTGATTTTCATTGTCCTGGGGATTGAACTCAGGACCCTGTGCTTGCCAGGCAAGTGTTTAATTCTACTGAGCTATCTCCCTGGACCACTGAACTATCTCCCTGGCCCTCAAGGCACTTATTTGTAAAACTCAAATTGATATCAAACTTGTGTGCTTGCTTTCCTTCTTTGTGTGTATTCAAAAAAATACTGAAAAAAAAATGACCGAAGGAAATGATCCTTTACGTTGACCTAAGTGCAAGAATTTGGAAAGAAAACTGTAGGAAAAAAAATAAAGATGGAAAGGATTTTCATCTTTATGAACAGTGAAAGTGTGGTATGTAGTGTGGATACTGTGGTTTTCTGCAGGCATCTTTTGTGAAAACACTGAAGTCCCAAGCTAAGCAGGGACCACTTCGTGCCTCCGTGAAACTACACTGGGTAATCACACATTTGCAGCGAGAAATGCTCTCAGTACCCAGTGATAACTCGCAAAGCAATTGTTTCAGTAGTCGTAGCCATTCCCTCACAGGCTGTGACCTCTTGTCAGCTAGTGCCAGAACTATGTGAGGGGCTTCAGCTTTTCAAAGGTCTTTGCTATTATTTTAATGATTGTTTTTTCCACTCCAGTTTTTTAAAAATGCACACACTTTGACACCGTGACAGTAGTGTTTCCTACTGATTCAAGGACACGGTCCTTTATTTCTCAAGCCTTCAGGAGTAAGTGATTCATTCTGAATGGAGTTAAAAGGATGCTAAAGTTTTTGCACAAGTGGGTTCTTCAGAGGTCAAACGTGATTGTTTCTGTCCTGCCTAAGGTAGATGTTAACTGAGGTTGTCTTATCTCCAAAGCCATTCTGAGTTGGCAGCTTGGTGAAATGGTTGTATTTCATTGGATCTGAATGTTATTGATGTTACAACTCTTCATCACTTTATTCACACAAAAATTACAATGAAATACAATTGAAGGAATGTAGTAAACTGATTAACTTTTCCAGATCAAACAACAGAGAAACTAGAATTATCCATCTATGTACATAGACATACGACTCTTTAACCTATCATAAAAATTTATAAGAGTCTTTAAAATGGACCAAGAAGTATCTGGATACCTTTCTTTAGATTAGTAGGGACAGTCTAGCAGATCTTTCAGAGTTATCTGATTTTACAGAGAATGTAGCCTTTTCATATTTTTGCTTAATTTGCAACTCTGTGTAGTTTGCAGATAACTGACTGATCATAAATAATTCCTGTTCATGTAAAACAGATTAGCTTTTGCTGTATGGATACAGATGGTTTGTCACCCTATGGAAGTGGCCATGTTTAAGTCCATTAACTGATTTATTTAAGCCTTGCAGATATTCCTAGATGTGTCTGTCCTGTGCCATCTCCTTTGAACCACTTCTTTTGCTTATTGTTTTTGTCATTAATTAATGACTTAAATAAAATATTTCACATGTCCTTTTTAGATTTACATGAGTCATTACTCTACCCTTTAAAATTATTCTTTAACAAACCAATTTGTAATCACCTATGATATTTCAAGGATCATAAGTTGCCGTAGTCTTTTAAAAAACATACTGTATTGTGTTGCAAAAAATTTCTTCCATCTATGTGAGATAGGTCAGAGGCTGCCCTGGGAAAAGAGGTGTGCCAATCTCTCTTCCATTCTGTACACTGGAAAAAGTCTTAGAAGATCTTTGTATGGTGTGCTCTATCTTTAAAAAAAAAAAAATCATAACCATGCCTGTGAGCCCTGTTGAGTTAAATGAATCTGGCCAGTATGCTCTTCTCATATTAGGAAAACGAGCTAGAAGGAAAAGACATTTTCTAATGGTTTTACTGAGATACAATTCACACAGGATAAAGTCATTTACCATTAAAAGTAAAAATTCAGTGATACGTACTGTATAGGCACAAACGTTTTGCATACAGTTCAGAACACTGATCAGTATAAAAGAAAGCACACCCCTTTCTGTAAATGAGCCTCCTACCACTTCATTGCATCTCCTTCTCCTTCAACCCTAAGAAATCATTTCTCTGATTTCTGTCTCTATACATTTTCCTATTCTACACTTTCAAATGAATTAAGACATACACTGATTTTTGTGGCCAACTTCCTTGACTCAGTCTGATTTCAGGGTGCATCTATTGAGATTTTCTCAGTATTTTTCCTACTATTCCTAAGTATTTTCTAAGCATTTATCAGTATTTATAGCCAGATACTATCCTGCTAAAGGTGTGGTTCACTTATACATTATGGACATTTTGATTGTCTCTACCTTTTTCTATTATACAATCCGCCATAAACATCTATGTACAGGTTATGTATAGACATCTGTTTTCACTTCTTCTGGGTATAAATGTAGGAGTGGAGTTGCTGGGTCATAGCATAACTCCATTTAATTATTAAAGAACTTCTAGCCTCTTTTCTCAAGGCCTTGTACCATTTCACATTCCCACCAGCATCATGAAGGTCCCAGCTTCTCCTGTGTCCTTAGAAACACATGTTTATTGAACTTTTTTTTTTTTCTAATCTGACCATTCAAATGTATGTGAATTGATATCTCGGGGTAGTTTATATTTCATTTATATTTCTCTGAAGGCTAACAATGTGGATCTCCTTTTCAAATACTTATCAGTGCTTTGTCTCTTTTATGGTAGAGAGTCTCTAAATCTCTGGCCTTTTTTTTTTTGAGGAACTGGGGACTGGGGATTGAACTCAGGCCCTTGTGCTTGCCAGGGAAACACTTATTCTATTGAGCCATCTCCCCAGCCCTCTGGCCAGTTTTAGATTGTCATTTCATTATTGAATAATAATAAAAATAATACGTCTTTGCATGTTCTGAATACAAATCCCTTAGTGGGTATGAGGTGAAAATGTTTTTCCAATTCTCTGAGCTCTTTTCTCTTTCTAAATGTTATTTTTTTGAAGTAAGAAAAAATAATTCCTTTTGATGAAGTCCGGATCGTTTGTTCTTCCTTTTGGAGCTTATCCTTTTGCCTTCATCTATAAGCTTTCTTTGCCAAATCCAGTATCATGGAGCTTGACTTCACTGTCAGTCTCTCATGGAAGTAGTGCTTCAAAGGCTAAACCAAAGATGAACTATAAAAGGATTAGAGGAAAACTGTGGCTAGTAGGATAATGGCTCCGACCCGCAGGTGAGTGAAGCATCGGGTCTGATCCGCAGATCCCTCCTGACCTCCTTCCTAGTCCGCATGTGCCAGAACCTGCGCTTGGCTACATGTGGGCAGATGGTGGAGAACAGAAACCAGCTAGGAAGGGCAGCTCTGCAGTGGACACAGAGTAGAAGAACTTCCTGCTCGTAACAGGCAGCAGTCCTCTCAGTGCTGCAGGCAGTGAAAAACTGGAAGGTAGAAAGCTTGACTCATGTTGATTTTATGGCCACCTATTAGAATCAGGAATCAGAAGGTCCTTAAAGATCAATGTAGTGCGGAACAATTACATCACTAAATACACCCAAACATCAGACTACTGGTCTACTACTCCTGCCCTTTCTCTTTGGCTCCTAGCCTTTTACACATGTTTCTACTTGCACTGTGATAAGGCATCCATTTATTTCTCAACTAGGGTCTGTGTTTGTTTGTTTGGTTTTTTTTGGTACCAGGAATCCAATTCACATTTGCCAGGAAGGCTGCTGGGCTATATCCCTGGCCCTAAGGATGTAAATTTAGATTTCCTTGCTATGAACAAAACTTTGGTTGTGCAGTGCCTGGAGACCACAGTGTGACCATATTTGGTGAGTTCTAAATATTAGCATGGAGCAGTGCTTGTACACATTGATAATCTAGGACCTACCTTTTCTGCAGTGGACAGAGTTTGGGGGGACAGGTTGATGTCTGTCATAGTCATCCTGTTTTGTGATTAGAAAATTCCCAACACTCTATCATTTCTCAGGAGAAAAAAAATAGAAGAAAGGGCAATATTATTTTTTAGGTTATATCATTCTGAAAGTTTTTCTAATATGTTTTGTAAGCAAATACTGTGTTTCCAGTCATATAAGACTAATGGCATATAAACACCTACAGACTTTGGTGAAATATATATTTTGTTATCTCAGTTTCAGTTCTATTTCCTGGGGTTTAGGATTGAACCCAGACATGATGAACTTTTTGTTGTTGTTGTTGCTCTCAAGTCTGTACTCTCTTGTGATTCTCCTGAGAACACAAAAGAACCAACAGTAATTTACTGTATGTCATAGCCATCCTGTTTTGTGTTTAGAAAGCTCCCCACACTCTGACAACATGCATTTGTTCTGCTTGCTTCCCGCATTTAAATATGAGAACAATTAATGTGCATTTGTCGGGAATATGACAAATGAGAGCTTCTGTGCCGGCAGATTTTTCACTGGCCCGCATTCAGAGCACTGTGGTAACTCAGGTTTGCCTCCCGAGCTGTTTCAGCAAGTTGATTCCCCACCATTTGTGCGGGCAGGTTGACTGATGAGAATGACTGCAGTGGAAGCTCAGAGTCCCTCTCTATTTTCCCTCCTCTGGGTTTCATTTCTGTGCTGATTTAGAGGTGGGCGCAGTGCATTCAGCCGTCCACCTAATGTACCACGACAAGGGAGCAGTAACTTTGATGATGATATGAATTGTACAAAAAGATTCAGGGGGTGTTGGGAATAAGTTTTTACTGTGGGGACAGCATATGGGATAGAACTTTCTTCCTGACCCAATAATAATGCTTTATATTTGGAATAATTCTTCCATGTACCCCATACCCCCATGATGGCAGACCTCTTAAAGATGCAGTGACAAGCTATAACCCAAAATGCACTTATTTATTTCAAAGTGTCAACACTGCAATTAAACCTGAATAGTGATATTTTAGTTTAGAAAAAGACTTTACATTCATCTTTTGTGTTCAAAGAAGACAGTAATAATAATAATTATTATTATTAAAACAATAATACATAGGTTTACCACCACTGCTGAGCCCTGTCTTTATATTCATGTAACAGCAGGCTTTTTATTATGTGAAGTGAGTATTTTATCCCCATTTTATAGATAAGAAAAGAGACACAAGATGATAAATGAACTGTCCGATTTCCTATTTCTTAACTTAATTCTCTGTGTATATAAAATGGACTAGTCATTGGTCATTGACATGTATTTCTTGAAAGCTTTGGACATGATAGGATAAGCTGTCTCATTATCCTTTTACTCAATAAATTCTCCCCCAATTTGGGCAGGCCAAAGCAAAGGAGGCAGAGAATGAACACCTTAGCAGTTAGAATCATGTTCTAAGCACCACCCGAGACACTGCTTTACAGTGTCTGATCTAGGAATACGCAAGCCAGTGTAGGTGGAGTCTGCAGAATGTGCACCTTGGTGGGGCCTGTGCTCACTGTGATGGCCTAGCTCTGCAGTGATTATAAACCAACCGTAGTCACTCTCCATGGTCTTTAAGAAACTTAGGACATGAGTTCAGGAGGAAAAAAGATACTAACATTCATGGTGGAGAACAGATGCCTCAAACAGGACTTTTGAGCACTCATAGGGATTCAGGTACAAAAAAGAAAAACAGTAGCTCAGCTAGGATGGTTTGGTTGCAAAGGTTTAAACTAGGAGCAGATTTCTGGGTGGTGAACTGCCACCTTGTCCTCTGGATTGTTTGGAGGTTAAATGGCAAAAAGATGAAAATATTTGTGGAGAATAACAAGTTTAATTAAAACAAGAGGAGATCAGACTGGGGAAATACCCAGACAGAAGTGTCTGTTCCAATGACCTTTCTTCGGTCTCTAGATTCCCCAAATGAAGTTTTAAATGAATTTGTGTATGTGCCCCAAATGCAGGATGTTGTACAGATATTCTTTGCATATGAACAAAGTGTATTTTTTCATACTGCAAGAGAAAATCAGGATACAGATTACATACTAGGTGGATAAATTCTCAAACTACTGGGATACAGCAGAGAATTACACAGTCTTTTTCTCTTCCAGAGATGAGAGTAGATTAAACTAGTAAGAAAATAGAAAGGTGCCTGGCATTGAGATAACATAGTCCAAAAAAAAAAAAAAATCAGCTCTTTAAACCCCTTGAGAAAAACAAAACAAAACATGATTGTACAACATGTAATTTCATTCTGTATATGTTATTTCCTACTTTGAGTTGTCCTTGAAATGTAGCAGAAAAAACACACATGTGCTTGCTTTCATATGATGAAAGATGACAAAGATCTCTCGCTCTCACTGTAACCATCCCAGCCTATGGCCATAGGAAGCCACACGGCGGCTGGTCTTTGCAGAGAGCTTGGCAGTGATGTCCATGGTGTCCTTCCGCTTGGAGGCTGGCTGCTGAAGCCACCAAGCAGTGGGTGGACCTAGACTGCAGATTCCAGCGGCATAGCATTCTGAGGAGTCAGCCTCTGTCCTCTTTAATGTCCCGTGTGGTGATAAAGAGAAATTCGCATCCCCGGGAGCATCCAGATGGGTACCAGGGCAGCTCGCCGTGCTTCCCCTTCTCCTGCAGGTTTACATGGTGTGGTTCACCAGGCATCTGTGGTTTTGAACACAGTAGAGGGAAGATTTTGAAAAAGCTGAATATACTTAGAAAATACTAGGTCCAAAGGAAAGAGATGAGACTCCACAAAGATGAGTGACACAGCCCCACGAAGTCTGCATCCCAAAGACTTCCTTATTTGTATATCTCTGTAACCTGACTAGTTTACAGTGAAGTGCTGTAAATAAATATTGGGATAATAACCATAAATATGTTTTGTTCCCCTCTAAGGGAAAATAGAAGTCAAGATTGCAGGAAGAGCAGGTAATTCTCCAGCTGAGGGTGCAGAGCAGAGAACGCGGTGATGTCCAGTTCATCACTATCGTCACCTGCTAACTGTTTGCATTCATCAGAAGCGCACAGCCCAGCTGGGCCTGGGAGTTCACATTATCACTCACTCACCCCAAGACGCAGTGGAACCCAGGCCAGAGTCTGCAAAACACCTTGATGGTTCGTCAGCAGTGTCAGAACACTCGCGAGCCACTCGCGAGCCCCACCCCCACATCGCACCTTGGTATCGCCTCCCTTTAATCTCAAGGTTTCTCACTAGGGGCATCCTGTTGGCCTTTTACACTCATCTGTTTTCTGAGCCATGCTTAATTGCTCCTTAACAGCTTGTCCCAACTGTCCCTAAATCTGGTTTTTCTCCCGTGTGTACTTAATGCCTTTAAAAACATGCTCAGAAAAAATACTACCCGAGAAGGATGTTTTTCTACCAGCTACATCTGAAAACTACTTTTATGTTTAACCGTTTAGAACGTTGCTTATGTGCAGCATACAAGGGGCAGTTGTTCCATGAAATAAAACTGACTTGTGGGCAACTTAAATTTGGCATACAATTAATGAAATACAAATTGAACCCTGAGGTGTTTCGATTGACTTACATTTGCCAAAGGCTGATGTTTTGTAAATAACAACAATATAAATTTTATTTCCTTCTTCCTTGTATTACTCATGAAAATAAGCATGCGAATGAAGTGAATGGGGATCATCTGTGCAGGTAGGCCCAGTGTCTGGGCACAGAGTGGGCATTGCTTTGGCCTGGCAGAGCAAGGGGACGCAGGGCAGGGGTTCTGGCAGTGTTCTTGTCCATCTCCACCGCTCCTGCAGTCAAGGATGTGAACGTGGGTGTGCTTCTTACCTCCCCGTTCTCTCTCTAAAATGTACTACTGCAAACTAAATTATTCGAAATCCTTTTCATCTCCTGCATTTATTTTTATTCTCTATTCCTAGTAGTAGAGCTGAACTAGTTTGCTCTGCCCTCCTAGGAGCCTGCCAAAAGCACTCATGGAGATCAACCATGAGTGCCATTGCCTCCTAACGAAGGACTCCATCCCTATAACATAGAATGTGTTCTCTGGTAAAACACGCCCCTCACCCCTGCTGCAGGGACCATTGCAGATGGCCCCTGCAGGAAGCTGTCCTCACTGAATGCAACTTCTGCTTTGTTTGAAGTCCTCACGTATGCCACGCTACTCTGGAGAGAGAGGAGGGGAATAAAAGAGAGGGGGACAGAGAGAGGTAGGGACCCAAGGAGGGACAGAGAGAGAGGATGTTTTAGTAACCTTCATGCATACTTCTTATTCCCTTTATTATAATTCATTTGTCTATAGAATTTGCCATTCTCGTATGTTGCCCCTCTTATTTGTCTAGGATGCATATTTTATGCATGTATTATGCATAATTTATGTATGGAACAGCATTTTTAAATGAGCAAGTACATTTTGCCCACATAAATTCTGTAATGGGACAGTCACTTACACAATGGTGTAGAAAATAAAGCGAATTCTTTATCACAACATTTCACTAATTAGAATAATGAAAAGTGAAATTTTAAGGTTAAAAATATTCCCACACGCTGCCAGAAGGTGAAATAGTTCATTATTATGTGATATAGAATGGGAATTTTGCAAAAGAGTTTATTCATTTATTTATGTGTGTGTGTATATACACGTGTGTGTGTGTGTGTGTGTGTGTGTGTGTGTGTGTGTGGCATGAGGCTGAGACAGGAGGATCACTATGCATCCAAGCTGTATAGGGAAACCCTATACCAAATTAATTAATTGATCAGTTAATTTTTTAAAAGAACAAATGCTAATTCAGCTGATTCTCATGAATATGTCTTTGGTCATCAAACTTGTAATATTTGCTTTGCCAAAAGAAAAACAAAATTCCAGTTCAGCTTAATTTACTGTTTCTTATGGAACAGTCTTTAGCAGTCTTGCATAAATGTGAAAAGTGAGTGTGTGTTCCAAGTATTTTGTAAATGTGTTTTACCTCCTTAACTAGGTTTATGGGCCTATTAGATTTTGTTTCCCTTCCTACTTAGCAAAACACTGTACATGTAATTGACATTGATTGATAAAAGAATTTTTTATTAAAGTTGCCCCTTCCTTTTAGACTTTGTTAATATTATCAGCTAAAAAAGTGGTTGCTTACCTTTGACAAACATGCCAGGTCGATCTTGTGGAAAAAGGCAAAGATTGAACAGTGTGAGCTGGTGGGAGGAAGAAAGGATTGATCGGGTCATTCGAGGAAGAAGTCACCACTTCACAGGCGACATCTGAGTTGTGTCAGGTGCAGAATTGGGCATGATGGATGGAATAAACCAAAGGAATATTTTAATCGCTGTTGAAAATGCAGGGCTAGCCCAATAGCTGGGCCAGTGAAATAGCAGATGAAAGTGCCCGAGAGCAGGCACAGTGGACAGGGAGGTTTGATCCCTGGGCCAGCCCTGCTTCCCCCGCCCCTGGGGCCCACTGAGACAGCAATTGAAACTGGGCATGGTGGCACACACCTATAATCCCAGCCCTTGGGAGGCTGTAAACAGGTGGATCACTACAAGTCCAATCTAGTAGTGAGACCCTGAACACCCTGTAGACCCTTCTTAACATACAAAAAAGAAAAGAAAAGAAAGATAGAAAGAAAGAAAGAAAAGCAATAGCACAGTAAGAACAGAAGCTAGGTTTCCATACTTCAAAGTGGTTCAAGGGAATTATGTGCATGTTTAGGATGCAGCTGACAACACATTTATTAAGCTTTTAAGGAAAAGTTTGTCAGTGATCCAGGAAGATACATAGATAGGGATGTTTTATTATCAAGGAGGCCCTGATGCCCCAGATAAAAGAAGTGTGATTATTTGCAAAGATCAAAAAGAGCCAAGAAACTCCAGAGACCCAGAGAGAGATGGAAAGAATGAGGACAGTCTGGGTTAAATTGTGTGTGTGTGTGTGTGTGTGTGTCTGTCTGTCTGTCTGTCTGTCTCTGTCTGTCTGTCTCTGTGTGTATCCATGTGTGTGTGTTTATGTGTGTGTGGATAGGGGCTCAAAGAAGCTACAGGAGGGAGTTAAGACGGCAGGGGCTACTTTAAGGCAGGTTCACTTAGCTCCACCTTGTGGCTGGAGCCCATGAATGAAATGATCAGTGTCTCGGTATTAAGGAGAAGACACCTCGTAAGAGACCGCACTAACAAGCCAAGGCCAGAGCGCAGCTCTCAGTGTGGTGGACGTGGCGCTGGACAATGAATTAGAAGTAAAAGAAGACAACTTCTGTGTATCGGATTTTGGACCACAACAAGGACTACAGTTGAACAGAATAGATTCTACAGTTCCATAATTCTCTCCGGAGGGCAAACCTGGGCAGGAGGAGCCCAGGCAGCAGAGCTCAAGTGCACCAGGGGTCCGTTGTGATAATCCATAGCCAAGCATGAACCCTGGTGACTCAGGCTTTTCATCGAGGCAGGTGGAGTCTGTCTACAGAGATCTTGTCCCTCGTGGGACCTCAGTGTGCTGCTTTGGGCCTCGGAAGCCCGCAGTGAGAGCCAGGGTTGCCTGGCCGCACTGCTCAGCATTCTCTACTTGTCACCTGGAAATCAATAAATATACGGCCTCTGTATCATTCCTATTAAGACAGTGCTCTTCATTCCAGGACAATGGGGGCCTGGATACAATCTAAACATGTTATATGTGTGTATGACATTGTCACATTGGAAGCCAATATTTTATCAAATTAATACATAGTATTAAATACATATATATATATATATATATATATATATATATACTCTTAAAATGGATAATGTCACTTCAGCCTTGTGTCACATGCCCTGGCTGGGACCCTGAGTCAGAAAATTGCAATTCCCAGCCCAGCCAGGGCAACTTAGGCTGTCACCAAGATCCTATCTCAAAATGAAAAACAAAAATGGAGACACGGTGCGATCTCAGTGTGAGGACCCTGGATTCAGTAACCAGTGCTGCAGAAATAATGCTACCAATATAAATAAGCAAAATAAACAAATGAACCAAAAAATGCCCCTCTGCTTGGCCTGTCATAGGCCCGCTTCTCACATCCACCTGTGTATCCTGCCACCAAGATCCTCTGCTTCATTACTGCATATTGACTCTCCTGAGTTTTGGTTTCCATACACACATATGACATCCTTTGGTCATTTCAAGACCTGCAACTTTAAATACATCTAGAGGCCATTGCTCTTCCAACATAGATTTCCACCCCCACCCTATAGTTATTCATTTGCTCCAGACTCCAGGAACAGAACCCGCCCTCCAGTGTGGCAACTCCATCTGGTTTCTGACTCATTCTTACAGCCGTGAAGAGAGTCTGGTTGGAATTCCCGTTGAGTACATCTCTGTGGAGCGAATGCCTAAGGACCTTGTCTACTGTAATATGCACAGCACATAAACAAGCAACCTGATTTCCACTCCCTCGGATTCTATCTGCTTTCCCCTTCTGTCTGCAAACACCGCAGTGAATCAGTCTGCAGGCTGGAGGTGAACTCCCCCTTCTGCGCCTCTCCTCGCCTTCTCTCCCAGGACTTCAGTCCCATCCCAGTCCAGGTCACCTTATATCTCTCTTGGAATCCTGCAGTGGCTTCTTAGTGAGTCACCTTGCTCAAGCACTATACATAAAGCAACCAGGACAGTCTTTGTTTTGTTCTTACGTGTTTGCAGTACAGACATTTACATTCCTGGTGGGGAGTTGGTACCTATGCAAGGCATGTCTTAAATCGTCTTCCCTTCCCTACTCTTCCCCCTTCCTCTCTTTTCCCACTAGGGTAAGAGCTGTTTCCCTACTTCCTAGCATCTTCTTGGTTGTGTCCTTCATATATAGTTTGGATTTATCACATAGGAGAAGCCATGCCATAGTTAAGCTGTGTGTCTTATTTGTGTCACTCAATTTTCTAGTCTCAAGGTACATCCATCTTCCTACAGATGGCCCAAGCTTGTCCTTTGTTATTTCAGCATATTGCTACACTGTGTGTAAAGACCACACTTCCTTTATCCATCCATCTGTTTGTGGACATATTGGCCGCTTCCACATGTCAATTCCTATGAATCGTGCTGTTGTAATAGTGTACAAATCACTGTAATATGATAACTCTTTCAGGAAGATAATTGGAGGATAGCTGGGTCAGAGGGAATTTCTTGTTTCAGTTTTTTGGAGAATCTCTCTATATTCTTCAGTGGCTTACACTTAGAATAAAAGCTGCATGTCCATGTTTCATTGCCTTTTCTCCAACCTCAGTACCGGTCCTTCCTTCTCTTAGCCCTAGAGTCCCTGTCCTTTCTGGTCCTGCGTTAGGCATCCGTACATGCACTTGCTTTTGTCTGGAACAATACTGTTGCATTCCTCATTACCTTCTGCTGGGTCATACACAATGTCCAGTCAGCATAGCTGGTGTTGAAGGGGAAGCTGTTTTGAATAATCAGTTCTAAGTTAGCATACCTTCCCCTGCCAATGAGCACTCTCTAACACAGCATCTTCTCTGTTTTATTTATTACAATCACTGCTGTGTGACATCATCTTATTAAATTGTTGAATGTCTGTGTTCCTTTCATTAAAAGTTAAACTTCATGAGAGTAGCAGTATTGCCTGTCTCAGCCTCCACTGTCTTATGAGCCATGGCCAGGGTAAGCACTGAATGAATATCTGCTGAATAAAGAAATCCCCAGAACAGATTCCTGCACCAGATTGACAAAGCATGCGTTAGAGGATTTCCCATAAGAAAAAAGCCAAAATCTTTTTAATGCGATTGGGTCAGGTGGCAAGTAGTAAAATAATATTATCAGGAAAGATGGATTAGCTTCAATCTGGGGCTATAAGCCTCATGTTCAAACCACTTCATTATAAGTAGAATCCTTTAGTTTCTGTCTCCCAGGAAGAAATAGGAATGGTAGATGTGTTAGAACAAGAAGTGGAAATGCAGGTAAGTTCAGAGTTTGGCTAGGAGATAAGGTAGACGCTGAATAGAGTCAGAGACTGTGTGTGAAAAGAATCTAAAACCATAATGCAGCTGGAGGAGAGTTCCTTTGTATCTAACAATATGACTAAGATATCATATGTGAGAGCTCCAGACTTAAAAGAACCCTGCTCATCCCGTGATGTAATTCTGTGGTGTCCAAAGGTACTTTTCTGTAAATAGAGGAATTTTTCATATTGTTGGATGTCAGGAACAAGGAATAGTCACAGAATTTCAATCCATAATAAAACCATATAGTCTTATTCTTAGATTTCTTATTTTCAGAGCTACCCATAGTTCAATGTCAGTGTCCAGAAAAGATTATTTGTCTGTAGTGCAGGATTCCATCTTATTTTCTAGATAGATTCAAAGCAACGTTTGCATTTTCAAGATTTCCCTTTTACTTGCAATCAGATGTCAATTTTCATTTTTCTGAATTTCCAAAGTATTTCTTAGATGTCTTTTTAAATCATCTATAGACTTAAATTGTAATATTTTGTATAATTTCCCTCGCCCCTTTTTCTGAGGGGATGTGAATTCCTGAAGAAAGAAGGAAGGATGTTTTAAATATCAGTTAAACTATTTAGTAGATGACCTGCCTCTGTAAATCTACATTTCTCTCATCTCTAACACTGAAATCATGGTAGAGAAGTGAAGAACTATGTCCTAAGCTTGTGGAAAGGTCTAAATGAGATGGCATGGCATATGTGCTTGAGGCAAAGCATAATAAGTCACAGATACTGTAACAATGACATTTGTGGATATCCAAAATGTCAATTTCACAAGAACCCAAGAGTGGCCCCCATCCTATATGACTATATAAGATGCGGATATTGCTAACATTCTAGAATGTCAACTGTCATGGAGCCCATGAACAAATGCAGAGCCAAAAGTTTAGCTCTGAATTCAGGCCTATATCCTTAATTAAGAAAAAAAAAGTTAACAGTGGAAAATCACTTCTGGGTCTTCTGCATAGGAAATCGGATTTCCTAATGGCTAATTTGAAATACTTTGGGAACATAAATACACCTGGAGCACTCAAGCTATAAGGTGGTGACTCGGAACAGGAACACAGAACCCTGAAATAAGCAACAGCAAATGGCCACTTAAGCTCTTAAAGAGTGAATTGCAGAAAATAAATTAATTCATTTAAATATGCATGAACCTCCTGAGTGAGAATATGCTGAAGTGGTGCTGAATGATTTCTTTTGTTCTCTGTGTGCAGAATAATTAATAATGCTTCCCTTTTTGTGCCTTATACTTTTGAAAGCACAAATCCCAGAATCTTTTGCCGTTGTAATTTTTTTTTTAAAGTACCTTAGGCTGTCCCATAGGGAAGTGTAGTCCAAGTCCACACACTGGCCTCGTTGATTTGGGCAAGTGGATAGTAAGCCGGTCACACTCAGATCCCCGGGGGGATGGAAAATGGCTCTCATTATGTTGTTGGAAAAGAGCTGTTCAGAGGATGGTAGAATTTTGCAGAAACTTCTTACAAGTTAGAAACTTTGCTTTTTTCCCTGAAGTAGGTGCGGAGATTTAACCACCTTCTCTGGCACTGTATGACACAGCAGTTTAAATTCCAAGAGTCCACACATTTGATGGTAGACCACAGGGCAGATTTAGAAGATTTATCAGAATTATTACTCAGTTATTTCCCACAGTCATCGGATGTTTTAATTTTCATTGTGGGAGCAGCTGGCACTAAAATCCTGGTATTTTATGTCCTTCCATACTTAAAGACAAATTTTATGGCCATGTAATTGAATAAATAAAAGAAACAGGGCCAGGGGGAGAAGCCTGAGACAGCGCAACCAGCAGCAGACTATCAACAAAAGGACCGTAAGACTCAAAACTGTCTTCTATGTGACTTGTTTAAGGAGAGAAGTTCGAGGCAGTTGCCATTCGCCCTACATACTGGTCGCTAGGGCGGCTTTCTTTATGGCCAAACTTGCTTTATGCCAGGGTAATGAGGGGATCGTGGCTAAGAGCAGGAGCTGGCACTGAGGAAACCCTGGCCATAGGATACATAAAGCTTAGGAAAGGAGTTTGCCGTCCTGCCTGAGGACAAAAAGAATCCAAACAATCACCATACACCAGCAGATGAGGAGGGCAAGGATATGAACTTGATGTTTTGAGTCTTTTGTGAGCCCCAGGCCCAGGTATTTCTGTGAGTTTCTCATATTGTAGTAATTCCTGTTTTGCCTTAGTGCCAAGAACAGGATCAGGCAGGTTAAGTTTTCTTGTTATATTTTTAATTTGGAAAAACACATAATTGTTCACAGAGGATTTACGTAGTGTCTTGCCTATGTACAAATGGATATATCCCTGTGATAAAATACTGTCTTTGTTGCTGAATCTTGTCGTCTGTGAGCTCCTTCTCCACGTATCACAGAGACAGCGTCACCCCCCACCCAAGGAAGTGAGGATGTGTAACAGGGACCACCAGACTTGAAAAGGACTCTTTTGGAGCAGCTGCTTAGAAAGTGCACTGTAAGAGCTGGGGCCAGTCTTGGCGAGCAGGCGCTATAATAGGTCACGAGGTATTTTCACAAATGATATATACAGTGGAGGTAGTAGAAAACACTAGAACTCCAAGTGGAACTAAGGTGCAAAGGACCTTTGGAGTTAGAAGAGGAGGTTTGGATTTGCTCTGTAGGAGGAAGGATTTTTTTTTTTTTTTTTTTTAAAGCAGAAAAGGGAAACAGTCACTATTGAGTTTTAACAAAGATGTCTCTAGAGTCATTATATGGGTTGGATTAGGGAAAGATAAAATAAGTAGATGTGTTTTTTCATTTTTAGAATGTATCCGTATAGGAAAACTAGAACTTTAATTCTCAAAGGAAGCACTTCTCTCTCACTATAAAAGAAGAAGCTCCATGGAGGACTTGATTTCTTTTTTTATTTTTCCATAATTTTAATGAAGAACAAATAGCAGTGAGACAATTTCAAATCAAGTTAGTAGGACAGATTCAATAATCAATATATTGCATACTGTTTTCATAGTGGTTTTTGGTTGTACAAGGTGCGTACATGATATTCTATTTACAAACACTATTAGAGCAGATCCCTCTATTCATTGAATTAAGAGAATGTAGCTGTATAGCTTTGTTTTTAAAGCTGATTTATAGTGCAGTTTCAATAATTAATACTTTTTACATTGTTATCCTCCTAGTGGTTATCCATAGTACAAGAAGCAGACAGGGTATCCTGTCCAAACACTATTAGTGAAAGTCTTTCTTCTCATAGAATTACGTGAAAGTACTGCATATTTATCCTAGACTGTTCTGTATATACAAATACAGAATGGTCCTTCCTTTGTATCCCTTTTTTTTTGTTTATTCCTGTCAGAGATGGGTATTCTCTTGGCATTCAATTATTATAGGTGCTTGAATTCAGCAAAACACTCCAACACAGAAGTAATACTTTTTTTTTTTTTTTTTTTTTTTTTTCTTGGCAGAACTGGGGATTGAGCACAGGCCCTTGCGCTTGCCAGGGAAGCGCTTATTCCACTGAGCCATCTGCCCATTGAGGACTGTATTTTTTAATGGAAGCTCTATTAAATAACTTTCTCAATATGTGCTATTGACCTTTAAAATTCCAGCTCCCCCTGTATGCCTGCTTATGCCCAAGGATATTCTCCTCAGGTTTATGGTCTGCAAAAGTACTTAATTCTTCTCAGAAAGCATGGAACTGAGTATGTATTCTGTGAGCAGTGTCAAGTTTTGTTTCTATAATTTATTCTGTCCTGCTGTTCAGACCAAACCTGGTGATCCATACATCTTTTGTTGAAGACTGACCACTTCTGCGTAGGAAGCAGTGTGTAGTCCAAAGGTCATACAAATAAAGCTCTTGAGACATTAGAAATCCATCCAAGCTGCCTGACACCCTCCTAAGCTGTTGCACTTGCACCACCTGCTGCTGCTGATAGAAGGATTATACTTTCAGGCAGAATCAAATATGACTTACATGAAATATATAGGTCAGTACATCCTTATATAGAGTCTACTATTGAGGCCTACCTCAGGGCATGTTATCCTATAATAAATTGAACAGCAGAACCCTCAAGACCTTCTGGCCTGAAACATTGTTCTATTTATTTCCACATTCCTAGTGATTAACTTCCTTTCTTAATAGTTCTGTGAGCTGTTTATCTAATCAATGCACATAAAACCTTCATCAAAACTAGAATTCCTAATTATAAGCCAAAACAGTTGGATACCAACCAAATCAAGACCTTTAATACGGTTTATAAGGAAAAAGCCATCAATCATGTATTCTCTCTCCCTAACTTTGCATACATTATTGAAAATTTTTATCAAAGTTTTTATACTAAAAGGCCTTTTAAGAATTTTGAATAGCATACATATTAGCATGTAGTATTATCTAATCAAAATTTGATTTGTGAGGGTGATTCGCATAATATATTCACAATTTTAATCTTGTTAACAACTCTGAAATTGGCTGATAATTGCTTCAGAATTAGAGGTACTAATTCGTACATTAGTAATGTGTTTCCAATCACCAGCTTATGTAATAACAATAATAAATTCCACTTCTCTCTTCTCGGAGATGCTGATAGACAGCTGAAGGAGATTTTTCAACCAGAACTCCATATCAGACTTTGTCCCTGAAAACTCAACCTTGTGAACTTGCTGGAGATTCAAGCCCATGCTTAGGACCTGTGCTCAGCAGATCAAATTAGTGGTTCTTCATGTTTTGTTTCAGTTCAAATTTGTGACTGAGAAAGTCTTATCAGCATCATTGGCACAGCCAGCAGAGTTTCCTAAGGATGGTGCCAGATAGAAATGCTTTGAAAGCCAAGCACTTGACCACGTATCTTTCCCCACATTTACAGTGGGCGTCCTTCTAGTGAGCTCAACCAGAAAGGCTTCAGGCAGAAGATGACCTTGTCCCAGGATATTTCTAATGGTGTATTTTTTTTTTTCATCTATGGAGTAAAGTTAAATTAGGTTAATGCAAGGGCTTTTAAACTTTTTATTTTGGTACCAGGGATCAAACTCAGGACCTTGCGCTTGCCAGGCAGGCACTTATAGCGCTGAGCTATATCCCCAACAAGAGTTTTTAAGCATCTTGAGATCCCTTTGCTAGGGAAAATTTACCTAGGACCTTAAAGCATAAAGGTAGGGGCCAGCGAGATAACTCAGCAGACTGAAGTGCCTGCTTAGGCAAGCTTAAGCAAGCGCAGGGACCGCGGTTTGATCCCTGGCACCACATGCTTCACCAGCCCCACTCCCACAGTGGGCTGAGCTGGCCAGAGTCTGCGCATAGTGTTGCATGCCTTGCAGCACTGGGGAGACTGAAAGCAAGAGGAACACCACGAGTCCGAGCTGCACAGCAAGACCCTATGACAACCAAATTACATTTTAAAAAAGTATAAAGGTAGATCACTGTTTCAAGTATTTAAAACTTTATCACTTATAAAGATTCAGCATAATTACCAAAATAAGAGTATACATAGATTCCTATCTTTGTGGATCACTCTACCTTATTTTTTGTACCAAAGACCTACTAAATGCTGAGTGCTACTGTGTGTGTCAGAAACGCCTTGAGTGTGGGAATTGTCTGATGTTAAGTACTGTTTTATAGGTGGAAAGGGGACTGTGAAGCAAGGTATAAAAATACCAACTTTTGTGTGTCCACACACACAGAGCTGGGTTTTTGTTAGGCCACACACACACACACACACACACACACACACACACACCCTCACCAGGACCTCAGAATTCATACAGCTACTAAGAACAGACATTTTTTTCCCTTGTCTCCCAAAGTTGAAGATTTTGCCATAGAATTAGCTGGCTGTTGACATCATGATAAATCCGACCACAGCTCTTTGCTGCCCTTTGACACATATGAAGCAAGTGCACGGGTGAGACCTTGGTTTTCAGTCCCAGCTTCCCACTGAAAGCACACAAGAGCCTTAAGTACTAGATCCTTGGTAGCACCTGCAGAGGGTCAGCTCAGCTGTCCCAGTGGCAGCCTCTGTGCTGGGGTTCTTGAAGGTTCCCCAGGTGTTTCCAGTGCAGCCAAGCATGAGAAATACTGCAGCAAAAGCTAGACCTCCTGCTGCTCCAGTTGGGTAGCTAAACATACAGGACAAGCGTGGCAGGGCTCTGCCCGGCACTGCCAAGACGAAGTTATTCCAGCCATGAAACCATGACTGTGTGTGGTGGGCCTGAGCCTTCAGTGCCTTGCTGTCATTTCCCACAACCCCACCACTCCCGAAAAACTGCTGACAGTGTCCTAGGACAGTAGTTGTGGTGCCACCAGGCCTTACTTACACCTTGCTTGTGATGTGAGAAGCAGTGACTTCTCAAAGCTGGACAGAGTACTGCTTTGGATCATAGAACATAGGACTAACACTGAACAGCCCCTGTAGAAAGGTAACGTCTGTTTATGAACCATGGTGATGAGAGAAATCCATCCCTTTTATGGAGCCCTTCATTTTTCTTTAGTAACCCACACTGCTGCTGTCCAGCAGAATCATCTATAAACCTTCCTTAAGGCTTTGACACAGTGACATGTTTAGTGTCCAGGCAGGGATTCAGCCTTGGCACATATAAACAAGTAAACATAACAAGGATTTGTTTGTCCATCACTAAATTATCTGCCAGGGATAGGCAAGTGGATTAGCTCTTCTCTGTGATTGCATGTGTGTGCAATTATGTTTCCATCTAGCATAATTAAATGTATTCACTTGTTTTCTTGGAAACAGCCACAAATAAATTACATGTCATCAAGTGATTTTCATTTCAAAAAACAAATAGTTGCTCAGGAGCATAACATAGCCTCCCCCCAAGAAAAAATTCCATATATTCTTCCTTCTCTAATCCAATTGTGGTTTCTTGTGATTGTTTCAAACATGATTGTTTAGTTCTAGTAAATTCAATCTTCTCTCATGATTTTTTTTTATTTTTTAATGCATTTTAATACAGAGTCTCAGGGTCTCACTACACAGCTCACACTCATAGTGATCCTCCTGTTTTCAGCCTCCCAAGCACTGGGATTACAGGCATGCACAGCCATGCCCAGTCTCAGTCACCATCTCGGTGAGCCCCAGGGGCTGGGGCCAGCACAGCAAGCATGAGTGTCCTTTTTAAGTTCTAAATTGTAATTTATATTTTGGCCTCTTCCTGACTACAGTTGTATTTTTTTCTGTGTAACTTCATATGTCCTATAGAGGGCTGGCCAAATAGCTCATCGGATTAAAGTGCCTGTTAGGCAGACACAGGGTCAGAGGTTCAATCCCCAGCCTGCCTGCCAGCCCCACCTCCCAGGGTGCACTGAGATGGCGATTGAGACCAGGCATGGTAGCGCACGCCTGTAATCCCAGCTCTTGGGAGGCTAAACACAGGAGAATCACTACGAGTCTGGTCTACATAGTGAGACCCTATAGACCCTGTACTAAAATACAAAACAAAGAAACATTTATCCTATAGATAATGTAGATAACCCTTGTTTTATTGTTTGTTTGTTTGTTTGTCTGTTTTTTAAATTGTGTTTACAAGATAAATTAACAGAATCCCTGGAAGCATGAAGACAAAGTCATGTATTGAGGACAATATGTTGCAGCTGTAGGGTCCCTTTTAGCTGGAGGGCAAAGGGTAGGATGGTGGATAGCCGTCCTCACCACCTGTTGACAGTGGATGCATAGACCAGTTAGTGTTAAATTAGGGGATCATTAAAAAGTTGTCATTTGCAAATGTTTCCAACGAAAATATTCCATGTGTGACATTACAGAAATCGTTGCAGCAGATGAGACTGGCCTTAGAATCATTGTAGGGACATCTTCCAGGCACCCTTTCAGCTGTACACTCAAACCTGAGACAGAGGAGAGTAATAACATTGCTTCCATGGCCGAACTGTTAGTCTTCTGAACCAAGCTGTTGCCTGCTGGGTTTCTGAGAGCTCTGTTCCTTGTCGCATTCTTTTTAAGCACCTCCAGTCCCAGTTAACTGAAAAATGGCCTCCCTGCTGTCGGGCAGAGTGCTATAAACCAGAACTGATCTATCACGCCCTTCCTGTCTTTCTTTGTCCAGGGTGCCACTCTGCTTTCTCGTCTTTCTAGCACTTTGCTCCTCCGCATGGGAAACATCTGTCTCCGTGTTATTCTGCGCTCTTGATTTCTGTCGCCACGGTTCAGCTGGCCATAGCGACAGGTAGAACGAGTGGCCACTTGAAGGAGTAAGCTGTTATGAAGGGGACATAACGAGAACATTTCATCTCTCCGCTGTCAGCCTCTTCAAGTACCTGGTCCAGACAAAAGGCAAGAGAGTTACCCATCTTCCTATGGCCTGGGTGATGGCCAGCTACAGAGTTCAGCAAAGCGTCTTCTTTGGTATGTAGATGAGTGGTGGTGAGCCTATGGCCAAGGCGCCATTCGTGATCACCAAAAGCTCTAAAGGGTTCACCATCACTGGTGAAGAGCATAATTAGCCAAGAGGGCAGGGACTGCAGAGGGATTGTGACTTTGTTCTGTTATGCTTTGTTTTTGTCTTGTCTTAGCATTCTACGTCAGGGGAGAGTTGTCTGCATCAAGAAACTTCATCTTGACCTTCCAGTGGTCATAATCAGAGGCTAGGCTTTGCATCCCCTTTGTGCATTTCAGGAGAGAGCAAGGCCAGCCTGCTCCACTGAATACACTCTCACATGCCTATTGACTGTGACTCTTTTTCTCAGCTCCTGCTTTTACCTGAAGGGTTTTCAAGTGTATGGGAAAAGATGGTAGGCTGGTTCTGTGACTGAGCTGAGCTGCTGGCTTCTCCTTCCACAGCTGCATTACACTTGCTGTTAGTGACCCCTGCAGAAGGTTAGTCAACCAGTCAGTCCACATGAAATGGAAACTCAGTTGCAGGACCAGACCTGACCTTTGTCTTAAATATATTAGGTAACCTGCAAAGCCTTTTGCTCTGGCCCAGGGAGACAGGAGCCGGCTTCCACCATGGCAGTATGGTCTGATGCCTCTCTCTTTACCTTTGCAACCTTTACCAATAGCAGGCAATAAACCCGTCTCCCTGCAGAGGATTACTTAGCTTCCTGTGTGAAAAAGTGAAATTTCACTGCCATAAAAACCATTCCTTTGGTTGAGTCTGAGCAGTAACCTACCCCCAAAATGATTTATTAGGTATCACTTTATCAATGAAATATTTTTCCACTTTAGTAACAGACTTTACCCTTAGAGACTAAAATAGATCCTACAGGACAAACAGAATGATTTCAGCAGTCGAGCCTGTGAGGGACCTAATATATTAAAAAAGAAAGTTTTAATTAAGTTGCACACTACAGCCATGTCCTGCAATGAATGAGGAGCATGCCACTGTGAAGTGATTTTTTTTTTTTCCTTAGAATGAATGTGGTTTTCATAGAGTCCAACATGATACTTAGCTGAGCTAGACAGTGATAGCAAGACTGAAAAGTTAAGGATCATTGCTAGATCTGCAGCACCATCTACAGAATAGACTGAGTAATGTAGATTCCACATCTCTAGCAATGTGGCCACAAGGGTATTGTGATTTGATTGTTTAGAGTTCACTGTGTGTATATATAGGGTAAGGCTTTAGTGCTGCAGTAAGAAAATGACTGTGTGTTTGCAAAATGTTGCGTCATACTCAAATCTTCTATGTCTGGTGGGATAAAGTATTATTGTGATATTTCACTTTATTCTTCATTACACTGATAATACAGAGAACCCATTTAATTCTAACATTCATTTTAAAATTTTGTAAGCTGTGGTATTTGAGTTTCTGGTTACCCTCAGTAGACAATATTAGACTGAATGCTAGCTTAATTATTTACTTAAGTATCTATTATCTCTGCTGCTAATACTCCTTTTCCACTGCCAGCACATACTCAGCATGAGAAAAGAAATTCTATTTTACCTCTATTTCCAGTACCAGCAAACAAAATGCAGAACAGTGCTGCCACAAAGCCAGGTGCTCAGCTATTCCAGAATGAGTAGATATCACTGTACTTCCCCAGTTTGAAGATCAGTTGCTCAAAGATCCCTCCTCAAACCTATTGTTAGAAGTTGCCCTTCATAGCTTTCTGTTTTTAAGAAAACTTAAATGGAATAGTGGAAAGCAAAGTAGGTAGACCATAAGAAACTAGAAATTTAGGAATCTCCCAGAAAAAGATTTTTTTTTTTTTTGGTGGGGTGGTCAAATAGCTCAGCAGATTAATGCACCTGTAAGCAGGCACAGGGCCCAGTGTTCAGTCCTCAGGCCTACAGTGCTTGGCCCTGCCCTAGGGATGCACTGAGACAGCAGTTGAGACTGGGCGTGGTGGTGCATGCTAATCCCAGCTCTTAGGAGGCTGTAAACAGGCGAATCACTATGATCTGATCTAGCACTGTGTCACTGATATCCCTGGCCCTTAAAATATCTTTTTGCCACCAGTAAAATACATAAATTTTAATAGATCTGTTGTTATTTAAATAAAGGCATAGCACACTAGGTTTTATAAAAACTTTGAACAATCTTGATACATGGTAATGAAAATGCCTTAGTATATGTAAGTTATTTAATTTTAAGTAATTTTATGTATGCTCTACTTGTCCATTAGACAGACTTCAGTTAAATGCTACTTATTAATTGCAGGCTTAAAATTCTGTGTACAGTATTAATTCACTTCACCATAACATAAAAATAGTGAAACTTTTAACATTGAGTTTTTTTTTCTGTTGTTATCTCGTTAAGCTTTTCTGAGAACTAAATGGGGAAAACCACATTGAGGTGAGCGGCTCTGCACATTGACCCACTGCAGAATAAAAACATTGCTTTGCATGGTGACGGCTCTGTGCATGCCCACCCCCGGTCTGTACCTCAGGCCGGTTAAACAGATTCATGCTCATTTTGCATTTGGTGTGAAGGACAGGTGTGTGTGACCAGCGCACCACCTGCCTGTAGCTCCTGCCTTAACCACAGGAATGAATGCATTCTGTTTCCATTTTTACTCTAAAAGCAGGAACACTTTGAATAGTGGATTCGATTGGAATAGTCTGATCGGAATTTGGGATCCGATAAACCTCCAGCCCACGTTCTGGCTTTCCTCTGCTGGGCTTCTCCCTCAACCCAGCCTCCTAAATGTAACCCTGCTCTCTGGTGGTGACACATGTAAAATGATCCCTGAAAAGACTTTCGTATTTTGCCCCAGTATAATCAAGTGTTTATAATTAGCCATGGTGGCAGTAGCATTTCTTAGCCAAATACAAGACATACAATGAGGTGTGTGGAAGGGATCTTATAGCAGGACATAGGTGGTTTAGCGTAACTAATTCCTTAGCAACAGTTACAGCAGTGTTATAAAGTGTGTAAATTTCTGTAAAGCACTGGCTAGATAAATGTGTTTCTTTCTTTCTTGAAATAACACATAGTTTGTACTTTTAGGAAGTGATTGGACTTTTATTTTGTTAAAATATACTGTCTTATATCAAATATAAGCGATTTTTTTTTTTTTTTTTTTTTTTTTTTTTTTTTTTTTTTTTTTTTTGGCAAGACTGGGATTGAACTCAGGCCCTTGCACTTGCCAGGCAAACTCTTATTCTACTGAGCCATCTCCCCGGCCCCAATATAAGTGATTTTTATTTTGTAATTTGAATGGACTAAATTTTCATTCAATATCTTTTACCAGGAAGGAATATATATATATATATATATATATATATATATATATATATATATATTTAAAAGCATTTCTA